>CAIGQQ010029253.1:265194-283587 GCA_903798035.1 Danio albolineatus
GGGCTACTTCTCACCATGGATTCTATCTTTTCTATAGTGTAAAATCATTGCTAAGAAAACTAAAACAAACCAACAAATTTATAACTTCATTGAACAAACCCTTTCACATATGCTAAAGTACACACTTATAGTGTCATCCTATTGTGAAAAGGCAAAGCTGAAAACCTATGGTTAAGACACCACCCAGCGGCCAAAAGCTGTTGGCGCACTTTTTAATGCCGCCGCGGCGGGACGAATGGCGGTAATTAGGGCGTTTTGAACTAGAGACATCTGTAGCTTGGGTTGTAATTGCTTTGCCTGGTACTTTGCAGTAATGCGAGTACATCGTTGGGGACATCATTTTTCGAGAGACACTCAAACCACGTGTGCTGCATATACAACGTCTATAAATCACATAAAAAATATTTTTTTAACAGTTTTGATTGGATGTTTTTTGAGATCTTATGTTTTTTGTGGTTATGTAGCTTTAAATTAATACTTTTGCAGAATCGCAAAAAAATGTAACGTGTGTGTTAATTTTCCATTGTATTCAGTAATTGCAAAATCATGAAACTATAAGGTCTGTCTATACATCTTTGACTGTAAAATAAGGGTCTCCATACCCGTCAACCCTCCCGTTTTTCTTAGGATTCTTCCGTTTTTTATAGTTCTATCCTGCTATTATCCCGTAAAGGTATATTTCTCCCTTATTTTCAGTCTTTCTCTGAAGGGTGGCAATAAACATCAAAGAGCCGATCCTCCCTATACACAGTCTATACTGCCAAACCACCAGGGGCCGCCCCTTGCTCTTAAATGTGAATATGTTCTGTGCTTTCGTTTTATTTAGGCATGAAGTACTTTAAAAAAAATACATATAACAACGGTGGGATTGCCTTTCCTTTTCATTACAGGTGCCGTCGCTCCTCCTATGCAATCCTTAAACAGTCATAAAGCTGTGCGTGACTGTCAGCTGACGTGCTCCATAGTGATAAATTGTTTCCCAAACGGATTCTGTACATGAGATTTGAAGTGGAGCGAAAGTGGATACTGAGTTTTGGGTGCGTGTTTGAACAGACATATGCACATCTAAACATGTCGATCTTGATAGGTTTTTTTCAAAAACAACAAATTTTGTCCTAAATGAGCATAAAACGTTAGGAAAGCAATCAAATACTTTCATTATAACGTTAGATGTGTGCTTTTTTTAAAGTGACACCTGTTATTTAATGTACTCAAACAAATAATCTAAATAAATGAGATTCATTCATTGCTCTTTATTCAGAATGTGTAAGTTACACAGTGAGAAAATGATGAATGAGATTTTATAACTTGATTCTATTTCTTTATAATAGCTAATTTTATTAAGCTAAACTGTTTGCTAATGTATACTATAACATTTTATTTTGTAAAAAATAATATTAAAAAATATTACTGACTGTTTATTTACTTTTATAATAAAGGAAATCCCTTATTATGGTGGATCCCTTATTTTCACATCCCAATGTAGACAGGTATGGTCTACTCCACAGCACAATGGTGATATAGCCTTGGGTTTGTGGTACAATACACTGTGGTTGCCTAAATCTACTTTTATAAAAAAAATGTTTTCTTCAGTAAATTCAAATTTACAGAATATAATCATTAAAACAGCATATCACATTTTTCATTTTTAAAGACCATTTATATATGTCCTTATTACAGATGGAACACTAAAGTCAATGTGATAAGCATCTGAATAAATTATGATTGAGAATTAGTGATCAAATACTGTTAACAAGCAGATTTACTGAAGTAAAACGAATCAATGATTGTGAAACAGTCATGAACACACTATGCAAAAGTAAGTTTCAATTACTGCAGAACTTAAACACTCATAGACGTTGTTTTGGCAGCCTATTTATTAATTTTTTTTTAGTTTTAGTCTAGTATTTTTGTGTCATTTTAGTTTTTGTTTGTTTTGTTTTGTTTTATCATTCAGTCATTTATTCATTTTCTTTTAGGCTTAGTCCCTTTATTAATCAGGGGTCACCACAGCAGAATGAACTGCCAACTTATCCAGCATATGTTTTACACAGCGAATGCTCTTCAAGCTGCAATACATCACTTGGAAACACCCATACACACTCATTCACACAGACTAAATATGTATATTTATATGTATGTAGGTACATTAATTTATAGTGCTGGGCAAAGATTCATCATGATTAATCGCATCTAAAATAAAACGTTTTTTTATGTAACACTTTATAATAACTACACACTATGAATCATTTATTAAGCATTAGTAAATAGTGAATTCATTATTCATTGAGCATTAACTCTACATTAATAGACGTTAGTAAGCAGTTTAAACCTGCATCTACAAATGCTCTATTCTCGACTTATAAGTACATTTATAATGTGCTTAATAATTGTACTTTCATAATTTGTTACTGATTAATTTTTCATGACTAAGTATCACATTATTTACAAACCATTTGTGTATTTGGTGTTTTTTTAAGATCATTCATAATGAGTTAGTAAATGATTAATAAATGGTGCAACATTGGAAATTTCCTGAGTTTGCAATAACAGAAATACCAACATAACTAGCTAGTTATGTGCACCCCGGTTGCATTTTTTCCTCCCACAAGCGATGTGTGCCTCTTCCGATGGCTCTGTGCCAAGCTGACTGATTATTAGCAGCTGATGACGTGATGCACTAAACATTCTAATCACACCAGTGTAACTTTATGCTCCAGGGAACAGCCAATGCTTAGGACTCTCCGATCACTGCCTGGTTCATCTTATACTAACTTACAGACAAAAACTTAAAACTACTAAGCCAGTATTAAGGACTGTTAAGAGATGGACCAACGACACTTAGCAGGTCTTACAAGCCTGTTTTGAATGCACTGACTGGAGTGTTTTTGAAGCTGCAGCCATCGACCTGGACGAGCTCACAGAGGCTGTAACATCATACATCAGTTTCTGTGAGGAGTTATGCATCCCTACCAGGACCTACTTATCATTTAACAATGATGAAACCATGGTTCACGCCAAAACTTAGACAGCTTCGTCAGGTCAAAGAGAATACCTACAGGAGTGGGGACAGGATTCTGTACAATAAAACTAGGAACACACTGACAAAGGAGATTGGTGTGGCTAAGAAGAACTATGCCAAAAAGCTGGAAAAAAAGAGCATTTTTTTTGCTAACTACCCTGCATCAGTGTGGACAGGCCTGAAAAACATTACCAACTACAAGACACCTTCCCCCAGTATCAATGGCAACAAACATCTTGCAAACGAGCTGAACATGTTCTATTGCAGATTTGACACCTCCGACCAGACACCCCACACCCGCCCTGACCATCTCTCTACGCAGCCATCAACACCTCCAGCCACACCCGCCCTGACCATCTTTCTACACAGCCATCAACACCTCCAGCCATCTCCCGCTCCCCCCCCCCCCCCCCCCCCCCCCCCCCCCCCCCCCCCCCCCCCCCCCCCCCCCCCCCCCCCCCCCCCCCCCCCCCCCCCCCCCCCCCTGCACTTCAGTATGGATAATGTGCGTCAGGTCTTCAGTAAACAGAAGAGAAGGAAAGCGCCAGGCCCAGACAGTGTCTCACCAGCCTGTCTGAGAACCTGCACTGACCAGCTGGCTCCTATTTTCTCACAGATCTTCAACAGATCATTGGAACAGCGCATGGTTCCATCCTGCTTCAAACGCTCCACCATCATCCCAATACAGAAGAAGCAAAAGATCACCGGACTTAACGACTACAGACCTGTTGCCTTAACATCTGTGGCCATGAAGTCATTTGAAAGACTGGTGCTAGCATATCTGAAGGACATCACTGGGCCTTTGCTGGACCCCCTGCAGTTTGCCTATAGAGCGAACCGGTCTGTGGATGATCCAGTCAACATGGGGCTGCATTATACCATACAACATCTGGACAAACCAGGGAACTACGCAAGGATTCTGTTTGTGGACTTCGGTTCTGCCTTCAACACCATCGTCCTATCACTGCTCGAGCACAAACTGACCCAGCTCTCTGTTCCTAGCTCTGTCTGTCAGTGGATCACCAGTTTTCTGACAGATAGACAGCTAGTCAACATGTGCAAAATCACGTCTGACAGCCGCACTATCAGTACGGGTGCCCCCCAAGTATGTGTTCTCTCCCCACTGCTCTTCTTCCTGTACACCAACAACTGCACCACAAAAGATCCCTCCGTCAAGCTCCTGAAGTTTGCGGATGACACTACTGTTATCGGCCTCATCCAGAACGGTGACGAGTCTGCATACAGACAGGAGGTGGAGCGGCTGGCTTTATGGTGCAGATACAACAACCTGGAGCTGAACACGCTCAAAACGGTAGAGATGACAGTGGACTTTAGGAGAAACCCTCATGCACTCCCCTCACTCACCATCATGAACAGCACTGTGGCTGCAGTTGAGTCATTCAGGTTCCTGGGCTCCCCCATCTCTCAGGATCTGAAGTGAGACACTCACATAGACTCTATTGTGAAGAAAGCCCAGCAGAGACTGTACTTCCTTCGTCAGCTGAGTAAGTTCAACCTGCCACAGGAGCTGTTTGTACAGTTCTACTCAGCTGTCATCCAATCCATCCTCTGCACTTCAATCACCATCTGGTTCGGCTCAGCTGCCAAAACCGACCTCCGTAGACTACAGCGAATAATCCGGACTGCCGAACGAATCACTGGCACTACCCTTCCTACACTTCAAGAACTGTACTCTTCCAGAGTGAGTAAAAGGGCTTGCAAAATCACCCTGGACGCCTCGCACCCAGCACACTTCCTGTTTGAACTGTTACCATCTGGACGGCGCTACACAGCACCAAGCACAAAAACACCCAGACACAGGAAAAGTTTCTTTCCTCAGGCCATCTACCTCATGAATAGTTAATATTTTCCTATTGTGCATTAATTGTGCAGTACTTTCTCATACGCACTTGTACACAGCACCTTATAACAACATACAATGCAATACTTCTTACGCATCTGTATACAGCACCTTATAACAATATACAATGCAATACTTATGCATTTGTACACAGCACCTTATAACCTGTATATTTATAACAAATCGGTACATACATTTCAACATCCAGATCGTTGGACTGACTGCATCTCTGTTTAATGTCTATCATCTTTTTTCATATTTATTCTGTATTGTCACTTGTCACTTTATATACACTGGAAGCTTCTGTAGCCACAGCAAATTCCTTATGTGTGGAGCACACTTGGCAATAAAACTGATTCTGATTTTAATATTCAGTGATTCCTTTGCATACCACAAGAAGAAAGCCCATACCACACTTTGAGAACCACTGGCTTAAAACATAGATTAGATCTAATTTAGACCTAAATCTAGGTAATTGATGTAGACATTATACCACAAAGTGATGATGTGACAGATCACTAACTTTTATTATAAGCTGTGTATACTAGAGATTACCCAATCTTCACAGGAATACCTCCCTCTCCCTCAGAGTTGATGGAGTTTAATAGCGCAATGTGTGGTAGGCTTTTACAAACAGACATCACAAATACCTCTGTGTGTAAAGTTTAGACACTGCATAGACCTAGGCCTACAACTCTGATGTGTTATAGACTGAATATTTTAAATGACAGCGAGCCAGCACACAGCAAAAAAATATTATGTCTTAATAATTCTAAAGCAGTAGATTACATGTAGCATGTTTTATATTTAATTTTAATAAAAATATAGGTAAAATAAAAGTAATATTACAGAAGTACAGAATAGTAAGAATAGAGAGAGCTGCTAGTCTTACTGGGCCAAGGTTTTTATATGACAAACAAACAAAAAATCTTATATATATAATACAAGTAGAATAGTGTGTGGAAAGAAAACTGTTAACTTTGTAGTGTCTGGACCATCTACTATGTATGGTACTTTAATTAGCTCATAAGTTCAAATTAATTCACATTAATTTTCAAGGATTCGAATCAGAAGATTCGGACGACTGGCTCACAGGCAGAAATAGGTTAACACTTACACTTACGTCATCTATGGGCCACCCTAAAATAAGTAAGCAGCGTAACTTTATCTTTAGTAAATCTATGTTATATTATTATGGGGCCAACGATAATAATATAAAGCAGGATTTCACTATTTACACATGCAAGGTAGCAAGACCATATAGCTGAAGTAGTAACTTAGAAACAGATAAGACTCCGACAAGTTTATTAAGCTGCACACACAGTAAACTACATAAAACAGACAAACATACAGATACACACACAAATAGTTCTGGGATGAGAGAATGACTGAGGATCAGCAACAAAAAGTCCTAAACGTCTAGCACTTGCTAAGTTCTTAGTATTATAACCTGAGAAAAACGCCAAGCAGAAAAACTGGCAACGGTCAACCACTTAAACTTAATTACCAGCTTCAGTAAAGAATAAAAAGTTGGTATGTGTTTACTTGCGATTTGATGACCAGTTTCACTCGTCCTCTGGTTGAGGGAAACCACGGCAAAGCCGACTGGTTGCAGCGCGTTAACGTGGTTGGGATGTCCTTTGTTGGAGAGGGGTTCTCCTTTCTCTCTTGAAGCATGGGACTCGTTGTACCAGTGACAAAGAGTCTGACGTCAGCATGCAGGGATTTTGCTGGACGGGAGTTCCTGCTGTGAACTGCTCTTTGGCAGAATTACGAGACTTAGGAAGTCAGAGTTCGGAGACGTTGAATGACTGACCCTACTGCTGGATGACACGGCGTCCGAGGGTTGTAGGGAAAGTGGCTATACGAGCAGAGCAGGGTCAGACTGAGTTAATGTGAGCGATGTTATGGCAGACAGACGCAGGCTTTACTGGGTGATTTTTCCAAGAGTGATGTCTGGCAGGCGTGTTGTAAAGACGGGAAGCGTGCAAAGCAAAGTTTGTGCGTATAAACCCCTCGTGAAGCCAAAGCGAAAGCCAATAAAACTTACAATTTTGTGATTTTATAGTGGGTGGAATTTAGACCAACCCACTTGGTGATTGTCCAATGGCCGTGGCTACTGAGCTGGACCATGCCTCTCTTCTCCCTGTATGTCCACGCACAGGGAGGAGATCTGTAGTCACATGTTGGAATTAATATTTTACTAACGTTACGAAAATTCAATGAAGCTTTGTTTTATCATTTGAACCAATGTTCACTGAAGCCTTATAGCTCCAGTTTGAGACCAAACATCACAGCCTTTATCAAATACAGCTAATTACATGCATTACACACGCTACCACATTTTATTTACAGGAACACTATAGTGTGTAGCACTCACACCGCACTCACGCCCATCATCATGAAGAGCTTTGAGCGGTTGGTCCTGGCGCATCTGAAAGACTCTATCCCATCCACATTGGACCCACGTCAGTTTGCCTACCATGGCAACAGGAGCACAGAAGAGTCTCCATAGCACTGCACTCTGTACTCACACACCTGGACAATAAAAACACTTATGCACGGATGCTGTTTGTTGACGTCAGCTCAGCATTCAACACTGTCATACCCTCTAAGTTGCTGATCAAACTTAGAGAGTTGGATATCGACACGTCTCTCTGCAACTGGGTTATGGACTTTCTGACTAACAGACCTCAGAATGTTAGATCAGGCCACATCTGCTCCACCACCGTCACACTCAACACTGGCGTTGTCAGGGTTCTGCCACTCCAGTCTTGTTAATTCTTGTTTTGGTGGCAGAGTCCAGACACTAGCTCTGTCTAGTCCTGTGTGTTGTCATTGTGTCTCTGTATGAGTGCCAATTGTGGGCGCGCTAGGACCTTGCGCGCTCCCGCTTGCTGCGGGCGCATGGGGTCTGGGCGTGTTCGCGATTTGCGCACTCTCGTCCTCGTGATCGTTTGTCTGCGGCGTGCGTTTCATTCCACAGCGCCTTTTAAGTCTAGTCGGGTTCTGTTTCGCGTGGCGCTGGGTTGAAACATGCACGCTGCGTGTGTGAGCGCACGGTAAGATGCTTTTATTTTATCGTGTGCTTGTGTCTTGCATTCAGTCCTCTGTTGTTGTGTTTAGCACATGGTGTGTGTGTGTTTACACACACCGCGTGCTTGTGTCGTCATGTGAGCACGCAGTTAATGAGTTCTCTCATTGGCTGCGTGTTCTAGTCTCTATGTGAGTGCATGGCTTGTGTTGTCATGCGCTCTCCTGTCTATTGTCTAGCCCCACCCTCCTTGTTAACCCATTATTAGTCTATCATGTTCACCTGTCTGTTTGTTAATTATTTCTGCTTTAAATTCTCCTCATGTCTGCTGTCCTGTGCCAGTTCGTTGTCGATCATCGTTGATACAGCATCTGATACCCCAGTCTTGTCGTGATCCTGATCCTTGCCAGCCCAGCCCAGTCTAGTTGGTTTGTTTGTTTATTTATTTTTTAATTAATGTTTTCCCCCTCGGGGTTGTTTATTTTGCCTTTTATTTCCTTTTATTATAAATAAAACCCTTATTTTCATTCTGCAATTGGGTCCTCGTCCTTTTCCCCCAACTCGAACCGTGACAGTACGAACTGGCCAAAATGAGGACCCAGCAGAATGAATCCTTCTTAAGCTACATGCCACAGCTCCTTAGTTTGCATGCGCTGCGGCAATGTGGCGTGGACATGAAGGAGTTTGCGGAGAGGTTCCGCATGGCAGCACAGGGGCTTGGATTTAATGACTGGGCTCTCTTTAATCTTTTGAACTAAGCTCTTGATAAGCCCCTCTATCCTCTGCAGATACAGAAGTTAGTGGGCTACTCATACAAACAGTTTGTCGACCATATGGTTCATCAAGGGACCCATGAAAGAATCTGCTCTGTTTTTCCACCAACAGACCAACCCGAACCCAGCCCCCTGCTGCCTCTCACTGAGAAGAGACTGAGGAGGAGGAGGAGCCCTTCCTCTTTCGTTTCCCCTCTAGTGGTGACAGAACCTTCTGCAGCCCACCCAGCTACAACCCTGGCTGCAGCATCACCCACTGAGGTACCCGCAACAGACACTGCACCAGTCCTGCAGGTGGTGGAGTACACTGCAGTATCTGAGAAGGTGGCCAGCTTCCCGCCACCTAAACCAAGGAAGCGTAGGAGGAGAAAGGGTTCCTCCACAGTGTCGGCTCCAGCCCCAGAGCGCCCGCCAGTGTCGGCTCCAGCCCCAGTGCGCCCGCCAGTGTCGGTTCCAGCCCCAGTGTGCCCGCCAGTGTCGGCTCCAGCCCCAGTGCGCATGCCAGTGTCGGCTCCAGCCCCAGTGCGCTCGCCAGTGTCGGCTCCAGCCCCAGTGCGCCCGCCAGTGTCAGCTCCAGCCCCAGTGCTCCCGCCAGTGTCGGCTCCAGCCGCAGTGTGCCTAGCAGTGTCTGCTCCAGCCCCAGAACGACGTGCAGTGCCTGTACCACCCAGGCTCCTAGCCCTGCCGGCCCCAGCCCGGCTCCTAGCCCTGCCGGCACCACCCAGACGTCTTGCCCTGCCGGTCCCAGTCAAGCCCCTTGCCCTGCCGGCACCACCCAGATGTCTTGCCCTGCCGGCCCCAGTCAAGCTCCTTGCCCTGCCGGCACCACCCAGACGTCTTACCCTGCCGGCCCCAGTCAAGCTCCTTGCCCTGCCGGTGCCCCCCAGGTGTCTTGCCCTGCCGACTCCCCTCAGACCTTCTGTCCGGCCGGCTCCAGCCCTGCCGGCTCCCCACAGGCCTCCAGCCCTGCCGGCTCCCCACAGGTCTCCAGCCCTGCCGGCTCCCCACAGGCCTCCAGTCCTACCGGCTCCCCACAGGCCTTCAGCCCTGCCGGCTCCAGCCCAGCCGGCTCCCATCAGGCCTTCTGTCCAGCCAGTTTCAGCCCTGTCGGCTCCCCTCAAGCCTCCAGCCCTGCTGGCTCCCCTCAGGCCTCCAGCACAGCCGGCTACTTATAGAGCTCCAGCCTTGCTCTGCCTGACTGATCCTCCCTGGGTCATCCCTCCTGCTCCTCCCTGGTGTGTCCCTGTACCCCCCTGGACAGTCCCTCCGGCTCTACCCTGGTTTTATGCCAGGGCCCCTGACCCTCTGAACCTGCCCTGGATTGGCGTCCCTTTTGGGGGGGGGGCTAGTGTCAGGGTTCTGCCACTCCAGTCTTGTTAATTCTTCTTTTGGTGGCAGAGTCCAGACACTAGCTCTGTCTAGTCCTGTGTGTTGTCATTGTGTCTCTGTATGAGTGCCAATTGTGGGCGCGCTGGGACCTTGCATGCTCCCGCTTGATGCGGGCGCGTGGGGTCTGGGCGTGTTCGGGATTTGCGCACTCTCATCCTCGTAATCGTTTGTCTGCGGCGTGCGTTTCATTCCCCAGCGCCTTTTAAGTCTAGTCAGGTTCTGTTTCGGGTGCCGCTGGGTTGAAACGTGTGTGAGCGCACGGTAAGATGTTTTCATTTTATCGTGTGCTTGTGTCTTGCGTTCAGTACTCTGTTGTTGTGTTTAGCACGTGGTGTGTGTGTTTACACACACCGCGTGCTTGTGTCGTCATGTGAGCACGCAGTTAATGAGTTCTCTCATTGGCTGCGTGTTCTAGTCTCTATGTGAGTGCATGGCTTGTGTTGTCATGCGCTCTCCTGTCTATTGTCTAGCCCCACCCTCCTTGTTAACCCATTATTAGTCTATCATTTTCACCTGTCTGTTTGTTAATTATTTCTGCTTTAAATTCTCCTCATGTCTGCTGTCCTGTGCCAGTTCGTTGTCTATCATCGTTGTTACAGCATCTGATACCCCAGTCTTGTCGTGATCCTGATCCTTGCCAGCCCAGCCCAGTCTAGTTGGTTTGTTTGTTTATTTATTTTTTAATTAATGTTTTCCCCCTCGGGGTTGTTTATTTTGCATTTATTTCCTTTTCTTATAAATAAAACCCTTATTTTCATTCTGCAATTGGGTCCTCATCCATTTCCCCCAACCTGAACCGTGACAGGCGTACCTCAGGGCTGCGTGCTGAGCCCCTTCCTCTACTCCCTTTTTACCATCAACTGTAGGCCCATGAACAGATCCAACACCATCATCAAATTTGCAGATGACACCACACTGATTGGTCTAATCAGCAACAATGATGAGACTGCCAACAGGGAGGAGATACAGCATCTGGCCACTTGGTGCACCAACAATAATCTGCTCCTTAACACCACCAAGACCAAGGAGCTCATTGTGGACTTCAGGAAGGGACGAACAGGCTCACATTATCCCATCCACATCAATGGGATGGCCGTTGAGTCTGTCTCATCCTTCAAGTTCCTGGGGACCCACATCTCAAGGGACCTCTCCTGGACTACCAACACCTCCAGTCTGGTCACGAAGGCTCACCAGCGCCTATTTTTCTTAAGGCAACTTAAGAAGAACCAGCTATCATCAGCCGTCTTGGTGAATTTCTACCGCTGCAAAATAGAGAGCATCCTGACCAACTGTGTTACAGTCTGGTATGGAAGCTGCTCTGTTGCTAAGCGGAAGGCCCTGCAGCGGTTGGTGAAAACTGCCCAACGCATCACAGGGACTCCACTTCCTGCTATAGAGGACATTCAGAAAAAACACTCTCTGCGCAGAGCAAGCAGTATTCTCAAGGACTCCTCTCACCCTGCTCACAGACTGTTTTCTCTCCTGCCTTCCGGCAGGCGCTTCAGGTTCCCTCAGACAAAAACCAGCAGACTGAGGAACAGCTTTTTCCCCAGAGCTGTCTCCCTTTTGAACTTTGCCCCCCACTGACTCTTTTGACCCCCACACACACCCCCCACTCTCCTCATAACTTATACTCCTCACAATCACTGCACTATTGAACATTTACACATTTAAAAATTGCACTTTCATTGCACTGATTCCTTTATTTAAACTGTACATACCCACTGTACATGTACATTTGTAATTATGTTTCTCTATCTGCACACTTTTGATTATTAATAAGCAACATACATTGCACTGATTCATTTATGTGAACTGTACATACCCACTGTACATATACATTTGTAATTATATTTGATTATTAATATTAATTTATATTAATTGTACTTGATTATTAATAAGCACTGATTCATTTATTTGAACTGTACATACCCACTGTACATATATTTGTAATTGTTTATCTATCTGCACACTTATGAATAATATCAACCTGTACATATAATCATTTATTGTAAATCTGGGCTAATAACTAAGGCAACCTGTATATAATGTTCATAGTACATCCATCTGTAAATATCACCATAGTTTTTCTATAACTGCACCTTATAATTTATACCTGTATCTGCACTTGCTGCTATTGCACTTCTGGTTAGACCTAAACTGCATTTCGTTGCTTTGTACTTGTACATGTGTAATGACAATAAAGTTGAATCTAATCTAATCAAATCTAATCTAGTGCAGTGGTTCTCAAACTTTTTTCACCAGGTACCACCTCGGAAAAAAATTGTCTCTCCAAGTACCACTATAATGACCAGTAATGAAGTACAGTAGCGTAGTAGGCCTAATTAAGCAGCTACAGCACTGTACAGTTCAAAAACGAGGCAGATTGTTTAAAAATACATATTTACATATTAAAAATATGTATTATTGTCAGCCACTTTAAACATTATATATAGTTTAAACATTAACTGTGCTTGCAGACAAAAAAAAATTTTTACAGTTTAAATTAAAATGTGCTTTTAGAAGTTAGTTTAAAAAGGCACTGTTCTTAAAGTAAAAAAAGAAAACTGCTGCTGTAGCCTATTCATCTAAACCTAGAAATGTTGCTTGGACCAGATGAATAATGGCTGTTACATAAATATATATATACACATTTTTAATACATTTTGAGATATATATTGTATGTACAGATGACATATTTGTATATCTTTGATATCTAAACATTAACTTGTATTTTGATATGATTTGGAATTACATATTTAAATTAGAAATTAGATCTGCTTACTGCTCGTCATTTACAGTAGGCCTGTGTGTGTCAGAAAAGCGAGTGATTAAATGCATATATACAGTGCTTGACCAATTCATACGTGCAGTATTTCCGTGATTTGGTGCGAATGAGATCACATGAGATTCGCGTTAACCGCACACTGACCACTGTTTTCATGCAGACTCGGGTACAGTTCACAGTCCCTCTGTCTGTGTACGCAGAGAGTAATTTAAATTATATTCTAGCCTACCTCTAAGCTTCAAGCATGGAAAAGTTACTTGAGTCTGTTCTGTGTCTCGCACGATTTGAATCACATCCAAATTAATTTGCTTAAATCTGAGGTAACAAACTAAACCGAAAGCCACACTGCTTTACAAACAAATAACATTATATATCGAAGGCACGCATTATTTTACACAAACTACGAGCACTCATTTAAACACGTTCGTAATAATTATTTTACCAATGATGCAGCATGGGGAACTTCCTCAATTTAGCAGGACTAGTCTGCAGAAGGGCTTCTCTGGCGCCTCATCCTCATCGCCAAACAGATTTTTTAACATCTGATGACGTGATGCACTAAAGTAAACATTTTGGCATAACGGTGTAATCATATGCTTCAGGAAACAGCCAATGCTTTCTGATGTGCGTGTTATCGTACGCGTCAAAGGGTTAAAAAAAGTGTTCATTTTAATATTTTATTATTTAGCGATTCTTCCGCGTACCACTAGAGGAAAGCCTGCGTACCACAAGTGGTACGCGTACCACAGTTTGAGAACCACTGATCTAGTGGATACACTTGTTTACATGCATAGTAAAACATACACAACTATTAGCAATAAAACTTTAAAGCAAAACACACTTTTAAACGTGAAATGTCCGAAAATTGTGCGGGCTTTTTTCTTGCAGAGACAATAACGGTGCTATCTCCTCCATACAGGAAAAGAGGCGGGAGGCCGATCACCCAGAGGGACACAAATGCCTCTTTCTTTCTTTAGATGTAGAATTTAATTACCATAGTCATGTAAAGGGCAGATGGCCAAAAAGCGCAGATAGGCCATTAATTAGTATTATAAAGGAGGAAGAAGAGTGTGTATTGGAATAAGGCTTCGGGCGGTACCTAATTAGACGAAGGGGGCGCCACGAGGCTTCATGACTGCTGATTATTGACTCAGCGTAGAAACATGGTCCCCACAACTGTCCACTTTGTAAAAGCATTAACAAAATGCATCAATATGTGAAGTTTAGTTATAAACTTATTTCGAGAGGAGCACGTGCTTACGATTGACACGGCTGGCCCAGAGTCAAGCTAATGCACAATCCATCAATCAGTCGATTCCCAGCTTAGTATAAATAACCAAAGCTTCCTACCTTAGTCATCTTCGTCTTGAAGAATCTCCAATCGCTGTAACGTTCACTACGCGGCTCCTCTCGCTTCCCCTACCCGACATCCAGCGCATACCACTCAGCAGAGCACATCAGCAAATCCGCGGCTTTAACATAGGCCGCCGGCCTTCACGTAACGCCGCGGCCGCTCCCAACACTGGAGACGAACCGCCTTCGGAGCGCACAAACCTCCAGGCAATGCCCTGGATTCAGCAGTCGCTGGCCCAGACTGATCGAGCGCCCAGCACTATTTTCACCGTGCATTCAGATACAGCAATCGATAATGCTTTGCCCGTGGCACGTATTACTTACTACTATTCAGCCTGTTATTTTCGCGCAATACTGGTGTTACCAGTTAAACATCCAGTGTATTCACATATTAATCACGCGCACCGTTCTCGCGTTATTTAGTCACTTTCTAGCGCCGATAATGCAGATAAACAACCGAACGGTGATCTCTACGCTGCATATAGATTAATCCCATAACTAACAGCACTTGCCATAGTGAAAGCAGTCACATACGGACAAAATGTAAGCCGTTATTAACGATTATACAGACTTAAACAATTACTCTTTACGCCAAAGCTTTACTTGTCCCACCAGATTTTAATTTTAGAAACTTTACAGCGCTTCCAGTGAACTCTTTTAAAAACCACATTATACATCAGTTCACTGCCGGACGTACAATTTTACGTTACAATACGCATCAAACTATCTAACCTGTACAAACGATTACGTCTGATCGTAAGAATGCAGGATCTTTCCAGCGATCAGCTTAATATGGCAGGCTATGTATACATTACTCCATTCCGTATGGCAAGCCCATTCGCATAATGCATTTAACTAAAATAACATTATTAAAATATTATCTGCTGACATTATGTTTATGTAATCTATTCATTACATTACTTGTGTAGACTACTGCTACACAAGCACTACTATTGCATTACAAAATAAAGTAAAATAAATTAATTAATAAATAATAACAATTAAATAAATAATAATAATAATAAATAATTAAATTAACAAATAAATAAAAAATAAATTAATTAATTAAAAAATAAATAAATAAATAAATAAATAAATAAATAAATAAATAAAAAAAATAAATAAATAAAAAATTCTGTCACGCTATTTAAAGTTAATCGACAGAAAGCTGCCCTTGTTGCGATTCGTTACTATATCTTTGAATACTGGGCACACTTTCGGTTGTCAAATAAATATTTTAAGCATTATGTTTTCTATGATAATACGGCAAGCTAATTTCAAAAGTCCAGTTTTAAAAGTCCAGTTTTTACCGCCATAGAGACATCTGGCCGGATTTATATTATTCACACAAGAAGCTGCGGTGTATCATCACACTAAGCCGTCAATCAGATCCATAGCAATAACAGACTAACCGAGTAACCATTTATCAACTGGTCTTCTTCAGCACCAAACAGTATTGGAATTTCTCGTATGCTATACTGGGCAACAGTGGTTAGCTACATAATTATCAGCTTAATGCTATAACATGCTAGAAACGTTTGCTAAACATTGGGTTTTGATCAAACACTGAAATGAGGCTGGCCAGTTAAACAACCCAGCGAACCCCAGCACACCCTAGCAATCACCTAGCAACACCTTAGCAACCGATGCACTTCATACCAATTGCCTTTAGGTCCCAGTGCCGTCACGCTGGCTCTCCCAAGCCAACATCAAAGCCTACCAAGAACTTTAGGTTATAGTTATTATTATAACCATCCGTTTTATATAACCCGTGCCATAATTAGGAATTTACGAAACGGATAAGTCACATTTACCTTCACTGGGATTTTACTGTCGGCCGAAACCACTGACCGAACATATAGCCATTATTACAGCGATTGGTTGATGCTCGACTTCGTGGTTATAATAGGAAACTCACAAGACCTGGGCTACTCCCTAGGCTCTCTTCGCACCGCTTTCAGTTCCGTTAAGTTCGACTATTAAACTCAAGGATTTAGAATTATGGAAATTCTGTCTCCCCCGTACCCGTACATACCAGTGGGCCTACAGCCCCTCCATCCAACATCCACTATCTCTACTCCAACACGGACTCCCACCACCCACCCTCCATCAAGAGAACCTTCTAAACTAGCAGTTCACGTCATGCTCTATACCCCCAACCTACTTCTTCCTGCCAGACCAACCCAAATCTTATAAATTTGCAACAACCGGGAGAAGCCATGCCCCCAGCCGCATTGCCTACAGACTCTGCCTTCAATAACCTCGGATCATCCTCTCCCCTTCAACAATCAACCAACTCCAGGACCTTGTTAAGCTATTCTCAACATCTGTGGCTGATCTATACATCTTATGAGGATCGCATGTGACGTAATACAAAGGGAGAGCGATTTAAGGATTGAAATCAAGACACCTTGCCAACTCTTTATGTATATTCAGAAACCCTGGCAGCTGGTCCCAGAAGCGGATTCCCACCCTACCCCTGCCTCTCCCTATTCAAGTCGGAAATGGCTGCGAACCACCTAACTACTTTTTCCCCACCCTCCAGCACCCCTTTCATTTCGAATCCCCACGCTTCAAGAATATCCAAGTCAGTTCTACTAACACCTATCCTCCGGTGCTCTGAGATGACTATAACTTAAAATCCCTTCAAGCCTTTGCGCAGATGATGCTAACCATCTCACAACAGGATATCGATTCCAAAAGCACCTAAAGGTCATCCTTCGCCTTCTCTTCACCTAGAACCGGAGCAGCTATATCTGAAGCCCATAGAGCTCTCCGAACAATCGAGACCCACAGCCTTTAGTCACCAGAATCAGCATCAGCCTCAGCCATTACTACCTCAAAACTGTCCAGCAAACCCTCACCAGCTGCCACTCACCCATTGGTAGCCAAAGGACCCAGCATGCTCATGCCACTTCCTCTTCTCTCTTTCCTCCTAACGCTGAGCATTACCCACGCTTTAGTCATCAGACTGAGCTTCAGAAATCAGCCTCAGCCATTACTACCTCAAAACCGTCCAGCAAACCCTCACCAGCTGCCACTCACCCATTGGTAGCCAAGGAACCAGCATGCACATGCCACTTCCTCTTCCCTATTCCCTCCTAATGCTGAGCATTACCCACGCTTTAGTCATCAACCATCAGCCTCAGCCATCAGCCTCAGCCATTACTACCTCAAAACTGTCCAGCAAATCCCCACCAGCTGCTACTCACCCGTTGGTAGCCAAAGGAACCAGCATGCCCAGGCCACTTCCTCTTCTCACTTTCCTCCTAACGCTGAGCATTACCCACGCCACCCCAACATCCTTCTGGCATCGAGTGCTCCGCTCCCTCCGAGCGTTCGAGTCTCTCTGCCCCCCCTTCCCTGTCCCAGCGTCGAGTGCTCCGCTCACTCTGAGCGTTCGAGTCTCTCCGCCCCACTTTTCTTTCTGCCTCTCAGCGCAATTTCTAGCACAATTCCTGCTTCTCTATTTTCCTCCCGCACCTATCTGCTCAGACTCCCGCAGCAGCTATTCCTGAGCACAACTCCAGCAGGAGTCCCCTTCCACAGTCCCTTCCCGCAGGAGTCCCCACCGCCCACTACCTTTCCCGACTCCTGTAGGAACTGGCCCCGCAGCTCTGACTCCCGCAGGAGTGTTACCCCGAGCTTCGACTCCCGCAGGAGTCATTCACCGCCCCTCCCCATGCCCATTAGTCATTCCCTTTCTTTCTTCTAGCGTCGAGTGCTCCGCTCCCTTCCAGCGTTGAGTCTCTCCGCCCCCTTTTCTTCCTTCCGGTGTCGAGTGCTCCGCTCCCACCGAGCGTTCGAGTCTCTCCGCCCCCCCCTTTCTGTCCCAGCGTCGAGTGCTCCGCTTCCCTCTAGCATTAGAGTCTCTCCGCCCGACTTCTCTCTACCCCGCAGCGTCGAGTGCTCCGCTCTCTCCAAGCGTTCGAGTCTCTCCGCATCTCCCTCCCCCCCTTTTTTCTTCTTCAGCATCAAACCCCCGCTACCTCCTCTTCCTTCTAGCACATACCCCGCTTCCCTTTCTTCTTTCTGCTTAGGCCCTCACCCACCAGCTCTGACTCCCGCAGGAGTTACTCCCGAGCATGAGTCCCCGGCCCCGGCCCCATTCCCTGCGGCGTCGAGTGCTCCGCTTCCTCCAAGCGTTCGAGTCTCTCCGCCCCCCCCCCCCCC
>CAIGQQ010029253.1:283687-313488 GCA_903798035.1 Danio albolineatus
CTCCCCCCCCCCCCCCCCCCATCCCCCCCCTCCCCTTTCTTTTTCCATTCAGCGAGCGCCTTCGCTACCTTCTCTAGTTCAGCTGTTTATCTTCCTTCCGCTTAGGCCATCACTCCCCAGCTTCGGCTCCCGCAGGAGTCTCCCAAGCTCGACTCCCGCAGGAGTCATCCCATGCCCCCCCCCTGTTTTCCCACCCGCACAGACTCCAGCAGTCTACCCTCGCTCCCGCAGGAGCCTCTCTCCTTCTTCTATCCCCTCTCAATATTATATCCAGCAGCCGGATATAGCATTGATCTCTGCGCCTTGGGGGGGTTCTTCAATACGCGGCTGCTGTCCCGAGCAAAAGGCATCTTGGGGGGTTCTCGAGATCTACCTGAGCTCAAACTCCCCTCTCGCCCTGCAAACGGGAGGGAGCCCCGGGCTCGAGGATCTTATGAGCTCAGGGCTCTCTCCCGGGACAGCATGCCAAACTAGCTTTATTACCAATCATCAGCTAAGTGTGAACTCTTGAAGTGAAGTTTAGTTATAAACTAATTTCGAGAGGAGCGCGTGCTTACGATTGACACGGCTGGCCCAGAGTCAAGCTAATGCACAATCCACCAATCAGTCGATTCCCAGCTTAGTATAAATAACCAAAGCTTCCTACCTTAGTCATCTTCGTCTTGAAGAATCCCTCCTTCCACCCCCTCTCCTCCCCTTTTTCCTCTATAGGGCAGCACGGTGGCCCAGTGGCTAGCACTGTCGCCTCACAGCAAGAATGCCTCTGGCGCGGGCCTCTACCCAGCCAGTCGTCATTTCTGTGCGGAGTTCATGTTCTCCACGTGCTTGCGTGGGTTTTCCCCGGGTCCTCCGGTTTCCTCCCACAGTCCAAAAACATGAGACATAAGTGAATTGACTTAAACAGACCAGCACTATACCAAATTCTACGAGCAACATACCCTCATAGCAATTTATAAGCAGCAGGAGGGCGGGGGTTCTCGAGATCTACCTGAGCTCAAACTCCCCTCTCGCCCTGCAAACGGGAGGGAGCCCCGGGCTCGAGGATCTTATGAGCTCAGGGCTCTCTCCCGGGACAGCATGCCAAACTAGCTTTATTACCAATCATCAGCTAAGTGTGAACTCTTGAAGTATATATGGTCAGACTTTATTTTGATGGTTGATTTGTTGAATTTAAGTTGCATTGCAACTAATTCTCATTAGATTATAAGTAGACTGTTACGTTGGGTTTGGGGTTGGGGTTAGGGGTAGGGTTAGTGTAAGTTGACATGTACATGCAACTTTCTTAAAGTCAGTTAAATGTCTGTTGAATGTCAGTATCAACAGATATTATGTAGACAGTCTACTAATACTCAAATGGACCATCGAAATAAAGTGTTACCGTATATATTTTTATAAATAAATAAATAACTGTTATGGGCTGTCATGGTGGCACAGTGGGTAGCACGATCACCTCACAGCAAGAAGGCCGCAGGTTCGAGCTTCGGCTTGGTCATATGGCATTTCTGTGTGGAGTTTGCATGTTCTCCCCGTATTCACGTGGGTTTCCTCTGGGTGCAAAGTCCAAAGACGTGCTATAGGTGAATTGGGTAAGCTAAATTGTCCGTAGTGTATGTGTGTGAAAGAGAATGTATGAGTGTTTCACAGTGATGGGTTGAAGCTTGAAGGGCATTCACTGTGTAAAACATATGCTGATAAGTTGGTGATTCATTCAGCTGTGGCGACCCCTGATTAATAAAGGGACTAAGTTGAAAAGAATAACTGTTATTGTTACTATAGAGGGTGTTCCCCATTCAGTTTTTGATGATTCAGGACTACATTCTTGGTTGTACAAAGCAAAAAGTTAAGCAAATGTAAAGGTAATGATAAGAGTTATAGCCTAATAACCGACTTACTCTTGCCTCATGTCTGCGACTCATACTATATCAGAGTCAAATAATATCTGCATAGTTGTCCAAATTAATGTCCTGTGAGTGTTTTATAATAATCGCAAACATGTACAGGAGAATCTAGCGAGGCTTGGTGGTGTTTCAGTGGTGAACAGCTGTTCACTATTCATGGCAGCGAACTCCAATAATATCTAGCTGCAAACCCAACCGCCTTCAGATTGATGCGTTTAAAAAGATTTAGTGTTGTTACTGTATTTTACATTTTGTGTTTATTTTTAATGGATATGAATAATATATTAATAGATGAATAGTGGTCAGTGCAATTCAAAGAAGCAGCTGTTTTGTTTTGTTTTGTTTTGTTTTTGCCATCTCCTGATGTCCTGGTTCAGGTTCATTTATTGAAGAAAAGACCAAAATACTCTGCAGTTGTAAAGAATAACTGGTCGAAAATGTAAAATTCAGGAGCTTTCAATCTGTGTGCATTTTAAAAAATAAATAAATAAATAACCTATAATGTATTTATAAAAATATATAAAATACATAATGTTTCACTTTTTATGAAACACTGTAGAAAAATAAAACAATAGAAGAACGCAAAATAAATGTTTTCCTAATACAGTAAATAAAAATTTTAAATAAGCATTTTCTTAACCAAACAGTTTAAGAGAAAATGTCAGACAGGTGGGCCTTCAAACTATTTTCACAGAAGGAGGTGGGTCTTAAAGTGAAAAAGGTTGAGAACCCATGTGCTAGTCTACATATTACAATAAATTTGAGAGTTAGCCTACAGTATTAGCATTTAGGGAATTACATGAACAGGGTAGCAGTGATATTAGCAGCAGAGGTGGCCTGAGATTGAATCGATTTCCTGGCCTGAAGTATTGTCCCAATCTGCCCCTGGTTGCCAGAGTTCTTACCAGGTCAAAAAATTCAATCATATCACCCTAATTTTATCTTCCTAGCTCCACTAGCTGCCTGTTAAGTTCCATATTGGTTGTAAAACATTGTTTCTTACATTTAAGACTTTAAATACTCTTCTGTCTCACTACAATACAACACATTCTTTAAAATCTCAAAACTCAAGGCTTCTGGTAGTACCACTAAAGTCCACTAAAAGAGGTAGAGCATTTTCATATATGGCTCCCAAACTTTGTAGTAGCCTTCCAGCTAATGTCCGAGGCTCAGATACACTCTCTCAGTTCAAAACCGACACCGGTCACTTTATTAGGAACACCTTACTAGTACAGTTTGACCCCCTTTTGCCTTCAGAACTGCCTTAATCCTTCATGGCATAGATTTAACAAGGTACTGGAAATATTCCTCAGAGATTTTGGTCCATATTGACATGATGGCATCTAGCGATTCTTCCTATTTTGAAGTCATGCAGTGTGAAACTCCCTGTAGCCGATCCATCTTGCAGTGTAAACAAAACAGCGGCAAAACGCTAGCCCGCATAGTCATGCAGTGTGAAAAAATATGTGACACGACTACTTTGAAAATCATGCTCGAAATAAAGTGCTACCAAATAAGCTTTATTTGGTCCTTGAACAGACTTACAATAATCACAAATTCGAGGATTAGTTTTCTGATATGCTTAAATTTACAAAAACAAAACAAAAAGCAAAAACAGACACACCAAGCCCAGCCTGTGAGTAAACAAGACAGCGATAATCAAAACAACTTTTTAGTTACAATACATTGCTTTGGGGAAAAGAATTCTGCATGAAGTGACCAAAGATCTTCTGAAATTGTTCAATGTTGCCTTTTAAGAGATATCTGGTTCATTCCAAGTGCAGAGTAGATATCAATTCTTCAAGCCATAGTTTAGCAGTTGGAGGATTAACATTTTCCAGTACAATAATAACAGCTTTTTAGCTGTTATCAAACAATATGTAAGGAATTTCTGTTGTAGACTGTTTAATGAAAATGTATAATCAGTATGTTCTAATATAATAAGCACTGGGTCAGGATCTATGTGTTGATCACGGACATCTGAAAGCACTTTAAAAACCTCATTCCAGAATCCCTGTATTTTATGACAGAATACAAAATCATGAGCTAAATCAGCTTCTTCTAATTTGCACTTATCACTAAAGGGAGACATATTAGGGAAAATACTATTTCATTTTTTTTGGAGTAATGTAGCTTATGTAGGACCTTGAACTGGATGAGGCATGATCTGGTATTGATTGATTGTTTATCAATATCCTCTAAGCTATTCTGCCAAATCTCTCGTTCCCATTCTTCTCTGATCATCTTTGTAGTGAGGGCAGTAGCTGCAAATGTGTCCCCTAAACTGTGTGAGACAATCAATAGCAATTGAGGGCGGGACCTCCTCTAGGGAAACATTATGTGTACGCAGGTAATTTCTTATTTGTAAAAATCTGAAAAAAAATGTTTTGTTTTTGGAATGTTATATTTTTGTTGTAATTGAGTAAAGGAACCTAAAACCCCATCCATATAGAGGTCCTCAACTGTGCATATACCCAATTCTTTCCATTGATTAAAGGTTGTATCCAATTTTGAAGGAATAAATGATGGATTATTTGCAATTGGGATTAAGAGAGAAAGTGATTATATCTTAAGATATTCTCTTATCTGTCTCCAAATATGTAACTTATTCTATACAACAATACTATTACCTAACGTTTGGTCTACTATCACTGGAGATAATAACATTGCTCCAAGATCGTAAGGATGGCAGTAATCTCGCTCTATCTGAAGCCAGTCTGAGGCAGTAGCTGACTGATCCAACCATAATGTAAAATTTTGTATGTGTGTATCCCAGTAGTAAAGACGAAAATCCGGAAAGGCTAAACCCCCCTCCTGTTTGAGTTTACAAAGATGATTTTTTTTTAATTCTGTGACTTTTGTAGTTCCACAAAAAAATGAAACAATAATCGAGTCCAAGTGTTTAAAGAAGGATTTGGGTATTAGTATTGGAATATTACGAAATAAATATAATATTTGAGGATAAAAAATCATTTTTATCGCATTTATTCTGCCAATTAGAGAGTTTGGAAGAGTCTTCCAGTAGTCTATACAATTCTGTAGTTTAGACAATAAGGGGTTGAAATAAGCTTTGAGGAGCAAAGAATATTTACAGGTAACTACAATTCAAAGTATAATTTTTTTTTTCTGTGGAAACCTTAAATGGAGATGTACGTATTATAGACAGATCTTTCAAACCAATGGGCAAAAGTTCACTTTTTTCAAAATTAATTTTAAAGCTAGAAGACTTCCCAAAAGTATTATTATTTTTTAATACAGCAGGAAGGCTTACTTGTGGTTGGATCATATAAAGCAAAATATCATCTGCATACAATGATATTTTATGAATAGTATTTGAAGTATGGAAGCCATGTGTGCAAAAATTGGATTGAATGGCTTCTGTAAGGGGCTCTACCGTTAATGCAAACAAAAGAGACGAGAGAGGACAACCCTGTCTGGCTCCTCTTAAGATAAAAAGAGTCTGAAATTGTTCTATTTGTTAAAACACGTGCTAATAGACTACTGTACACATTTTTTATCCAAGTTATAAACTCATTTCCCAAATCAAATTTCTCAAGGACAGCAAACAAGTAACCCCACTCCACTCTGTCGAACGCCTTTTCGGCATCTAGTGATATTACAATTAAATTGTCTCGGGTTGCCTTAAAGTGATAAATTATGTTAAATAGTCTTATATTATGCATAGTGCTTCTTCCTGGAATAAATCTATTCTGATCTTTGTTAACCACTTTATTGATTAATTTACAGAGTCTATTAGCAAGCGTTTTAGATAATATTTTTTGATCAACATTGAGAAAGGAGATTATCTTCAGGATTTTTACCTTTTTTAGGAATTACTATATTAATAGCCTCAGAAAAAGTTGGAGGTAGTCCAGTTTTTAACGCTTGTTGAAAAGTTTTAGGCAAATATGGACTAAGAATGTGGCAAAAAAAAATTATATAGTTCAGCAGTCATCCCATCGGGACCAGGCGTTTTACTGCTTTTTAAAATATTTATTGTGATCTTTAATTTCTCTAAAGTAATGTCTTTATTAAGAGATGTTCGGTCCTCTGAAAATAACTTGGGAAGATTACATTTATGTAGAAATGAGTTCATTGTTTGTGAATCCAACTCAGTGTCTGAGGAATATAACTTTGAGTAGAATTCCTTAAAACATTTGTTTATCTCTTTATTTGCGATACAGTGAGTCCCATGTTTGGTTTTTATTTTATGAATTGTTCTTTCACTATCTATTTTGCGCAACTGTCTAGCTAGTAATTAATGGGGTTTCTCTCCAAATTCAAAATATTTTTGTTTCACATAGTGAAAAGTTCTAATAATTTTAGTAGAGACTATATTATTGTATTCGTAGCTTAACTGTAAAATTTTCTTATAAATATCTAATGAGGGGTTTAGTGCATTTTCGATTTGTTTTTCTAAATCAGTTAGTTTTTTTTTTTTGTACAATTTGTTTTTGGACCCTTGATATGATAAAATGCTTTTATAAATGCTATTATAAATGCTTTTAATGTTTCCCAGAGTAATCGTGGTGTTGTTTCAGGCTTATCGTTGCAATAAAAAATTGTCTAATTGCAAACTCATGTAATCTATGAATTTAGGATCATTGATTAAATGTGGGTCCATCCTCCACAAAGGACGAATAAAAGATGCTTAATCAAGAACGACTTCAAATGAAACAGGGGCGTGGTCTGAAATCAGTATATCATGAATTTTAGATTTTAAAACATTGGAAATGAGATTGCTGTCTAGTAAAAAAAATAAATAAATAAATGCAAGTATATACATTATGCACGTGTGAGTGAAAAGTATAATCTCTTTCAGTTGGGTACATAAGTCTCCATATGTCTACCAAATTAGAATTATCAATAAAAGCATTCAAAAAGTTTATTGAATTAGAATGTGGAGCAATTTTAATTGATGATCTATCAAGATATCCATCAAAGACACAATTAAAGTCCCCACCTATAACAAGATTTGTTTGGGACAGTTTGGGGATTAAAGAGAAGATTTTTCTAATAAATTCTGGCTCATCATGGTTTGGACCAAACAAATTTACTAACGTAATTGGGAGTCCATAAATCTCACCTGATAAAATGATGTAGCGTCCTTCCCTGTCTGTTTCCTGAGTGTTTAGTTTAAATGTAACCCCTTTCCTAAATAAAATAGCAACCCACTCACACTCGCACCAGTTAAAATGGAACCCCTTTCCTAAATAAAATAGCAACCCCCTTAGATTTAACCGAAAAATTGATAAATCTGTCCTATCCAGCTACCCTATTTTTGGAATCTTTTTTGAGATGAGTTTTCTGCAAAAATATTCTGAGGACAGAGACTTTAAATGCGATATTGTCTTGCTTCTCTTAACCGGATGATTTAAACCTTTTACATTCCACGAGATAAATTTGAGACCTTTTCTATCGGATTGAGTTGTTATTTTTTTTCTTGATTTAAAAAAGATCAAGTCAATCATCACTGTTTGTTTACAATAAGGTATGTTAAACAGGTCCCCTTCCCCAAACTTAAACATTAACCTCGTCATCTAACCGGTAAACCAGAACTCACAGCACAATACGGAATTACACACAAAAAAAATAATAAATTATACTGATAATAATAATAAGCGTTAGTAAAACAAACAAACAACTTTCACAAATATCAAACCATAAACTTCCAAAAACAACCTCGCAGCAGCACAGCTCCGTAATAAGGAGTTTCAGAAGAACATCTCAATATAACATACCGAAAGAAGAGTCATTTTGAGAGTTAATGTTCAGAAATTAAATTCAACTGTAATGTTATTCTTATATTGACTTATCTTGAGTCATAGAACCTTTACATTGATCCTGATATTTCAAAGTTGCTTTCAGCAAACCTAACTGCTTTGTCTAGGTCGGTAAAGTAGAGCTCTTTGATGTTGTGTGATACCCTCAGTTTAGCAGGGTATTGCAGTCTTTCACTCCGGGTTTATCCTTCAGCAACTCACTCACGCGTTTAAAAAGTGCGCGTCGCTTCACCACAGCAGGTGGATAGTCCAGAAAGAGGTTAATTCTGTGTGCATTAAAGACAATCTGTTGCATTTTAGCCGCCTTTCGCATTATTTCTTCCATCTCGTGGACATAATGCAGGCACAAAAGGAAAGCACGAGGTGGTTCATCATTTCCAGGACGGGCACGTAGTGGGCACGATCCACAAGTGGTGTTTTTTCTAGTGACAAGGCTTCTGTCAGGAGTTGGGCAGCGAAATTTCTAAGCTTCACTCCAAATTCAGCACCCTCTTTAATGTTCAGTATGCGGATATTTTGCTTTCTGCTGCGGCTTTCGAGATCTGTGCATTTCTCAGTAAGCTGCTCCATAGAAAGCTTCAGTCTAACCAGATCTTGTTCCATCTTAACCATTGTGTCCGACGAAGTGGAAGCATAACATTCCAGGCTTGTTAATTTCATGGCATGATCATCCGTCGTAACTTTAATCTCCGTTTTTTAATGCTGACAGATGTCCTCAGCAGCAAGTTGCTCGATTTTCGAATCTATGATTTCCCCAATGTCTGATTTAATTGAGTGAAGTTCCGCGCGGAGGGAAGATATCGCGTTAAGGATGACTGAACTGCCTGCTTCTGGAGCATCCTCTTCAAGAGTTTCTTCCACACTAGAGCCTGAGGCCGTCACAGCCTGGTCTGGGTTTTTTCGAGATTTTGCTGGCATAATTAGATAACTGAACAAGTTCAATCCTGTAGTCAGTTAGTAGTTTCTATAATGTGAGACTATAAGTATATTAGTGCTCACATTTTTTTTTACAAGATGTTTTGACAGAGCCGTCTTGAGGTGCATGCTACTCACTCTTATCGAAGTCAAGTAATGTTTTTATAAAATAATTTAAATAGTAATTTGTTATTAGTTAATTAAAGTTATTAGTAACTAATAGTTATAATAGCTAATGATCTTAACTTTTCTTATTTTGATTGTAATGCACTAATATACATCGTTTGTACAGCTGCTTTGAAACAATTATTGTGAAAAAAAGTTATGCAAATAAACTTGAGTTTAAATAAGGACAGCACTTCTAATCAGTACATAGTACACAATTTGTTCTTAATTATTGCAATGACCAAATACCTACATTTAAAATATATCACATTATATACAGTTGAAGTCTGAATTATTAGCCCTTGTGTAAAATTTTAATTCTTTTATATTTTTCCCCAAAACATTTCTAAACAATAGTTTTAATAATTGATTTATTTTATCTATGCCATTCTTACATGCCAGTAAATGTCTTATGTCTCATTATGTTTGTCTTTCTTTCACCCTAGTTCACTTCCTTGTTTTTCTCTACAGCTGTTCCTTATTAGCTGGTTCACTTACACTTGATGCAACTAATCCCGACACTGGCTTATGCTGATTGGTTCTCAACTTGGTCCCGGTCTCAGCCACTCCAGATCAGATCACTCCAGCTTCTTATACATGTATATGAAGAGTTTGGTTGCAAAACGTGATAAATGCAATTTTTTGACATTTGGATTTTATTATTGGAAATCACTGTTCAGATGTACCTTTATCTATGTGTGAATTGCTGTCATTAATACAATTGAAGAATGAACATTTTAGGCCTACTACAAAATTTATTTTTTCACAAAACGTGATATCTGCCCGACCAGTTTCTTTACAAAGTGCGATAAAATGCTCAGCATCAGCATCCCCTGTGAGGAAAGTCACCGCCGGCGAAGTGCTCCGAGTTTGATCATAGATTTAACGATAATATCAAAACCAAAAACATATTTAAAAAAAAAGAGGATTAGGCTAACTAAAAACGTTTACCATTTAATTGCTTATACTGTAGGCGAGCTGCAGGTCACGTAGGTCACGAACTTGGTGCAATTGGAACTGTGCCATTGCAGCTCCGCCTGCTCTGATCACACAGGTTTGGTTTTCAGCCTCCACTCTTTCTGTAACGAGCTACAAGTAGTTTATCTAACAAACTTAATCTTACTTTTCTAAATTAACTAATCACAATTAGTCCGAAGCTGTTTAAGAATGGTTGAAATGATAAACATCCTGCAGTTAGTTTGCTCTGACAGCTCAGCTGCACATAGCCTAAGCCAGGCAGTGCAACAGTGCTTTTTTTTTAATGCCCACTGTCCCTACAGTATGTGAAGAGTAAGCACACAGAAGTCCGTACATTGTTATCCGACCTTTTCATTCAGGGACTGCCCTGGATTACTGGTACACACCATAGTCACATTATGTTTATTATGGTATTATGTTTTTGAATATTATGAATATTTACAATTAATTGATAAATTATTGTTAATTTTCCCACTGATGATCCAAAAGATTTCTTCAAATGCCACAGTGAAGCCTGCTTAAAGCCATTGGTGCCCCAGCAAACGTTCTTCTACAATCAGTCCATAGTAGGGAAGAGGTACACATTGGCTTCTGAAGCCTAGACACACACACACACACACACACACACGCGCACACACACACACACACACACACACATACACACATTGATTCACTAGCTGTTCTTAATGGTATAACAGTAGTAGAGTTTAGGTGGATATATAGCATTTTGAAAACAAATAAAATTATGTTATGATATGTTATGTTAGGGCACCACGGTGGTGTAGTGAGTAGCAGGTTCGCCTCACAGTAAGAAGGTCGCTGGTTCGAGCCCCGGCTGGGTCAGTTGGCATTTCTGTGTGGAGTTTGCATGTTCTCCCCGTGGTTGCGTGGGTTTCCTCCGGGTGCTCCGGTTTCCCCCACAAGTCCAAAGACATGTGGTATAGGTGAATTGGGTAGGCTAAATTGTCCGTAGTGTATGATTGTGAATGAGTGTGTATGGATGTTTGCCAGAGATGGGTTGTGGCTGGAAGGGCATCCGCTACGTAAAAAATATGCTGGATAAGTTGGTGGTTGATTCCGCTGTGTCGACCCCGGATTAATAAAGGGACTAAGCCGACAAGAAAATGAATGAATGAATGAATGTTATGTTATATTGTGTACATTCTGGCCAAAACTAACTCAGAATGTTATTATATTATTATCGTTGTATATACCGTTTCATTTATTTATGATGTATTGTTTTTTTAACCAATTTAAGATGTTTGACAATGTTAAGATAAATATGTTGCATTTTGGCTTGCTTTTTGACTTATTATTGAACTATTTATGGACATAAAATTAAATTTAAAAAATATCCTGGATTTGAAGAATATTGTGTCCCTGGCCTTCCTTGAGCTCAAGTAATAGTTTATTGTAAAAAAAATGGTGAATGAACTTGAGTGTTGATATCTTAAATAATAATGTCAAATAACCAACATTTCTCAAAATAGATATATCTCGTTTTGCAATGAAACTCTTTATATCTTTTGTCTGCTAGCAGTTTGGTCGCTTCGAAACCCCACCAATTGTTTGTATTGCCAGGGATGGGCAAAATACATTGAAATGTATTGTAATATAAAATGCCAAATACATCAATTTTACGTGTATCAAACTACAAAATACAGCAGCCACAAATGTATCAAAATACTGTACTTTAAAAATACCACAAAATACTTTTACAAGAGAGCATGACATTTCTTCACAAATCTTCCATCAATAGTCTTATTAGATCAATCCCTTCACCATAAACTGACTTAGTGAAGTAAACAATGTTTAGTATAAACTTTTGATTCTCTTTCGTTTTAGTATAGATTATTGAAACAAAGTCTTGTCTTGGAGATGATCTCTTTAATCACAGTAAAAACCATGTAATGCAGATAATGAGTTGGAAAACAGCACTATATCTCTTCATTGTGTTTCGATCCATTGCATGGTCAGTAAAATTGTCACTATCTTTAAACAGTCTTAAATTTCAAAAAGGTGATATCTGAAGCAGTTATTTTATTTTTTGCTGACATAATTTTTTTAATAAATCTATTTTTTTGCAATTGAAATTTCCAACACTTAAATGTAAAAAACATGACTACTAAACTACTAAATTCTAAAATCTAGTTTTAGTATACTGCAATTTTCATACATCATGTTTTTGCAAGTGTTCTCTTCAATACACTACATAAAATATATCTCAAAAAATGGAGTTATCTGTAGACTGGAGTATTCATATATATTTGTGTCTAACATACTGGATTGTGCGACTTTGACATCTTTATGCCGAATTCACACCAGACGCGGCACGCGCGGCAAAATCGCGCTATTCGCGCGTAAATAGACGCGTAAACATTTGAGTTTACTCGCTTCATTCGCGAGTACAAATCCGCTTCATTCGCGCGTCAAATCCGCTTCAATCGCGTGTCAAATTGACTTGAGAAAAGACGCGGATTCGCGTGATGGGCAGGGCTTCTGTCTATGGGTGACTGTAGCTTTATTCCTAAATGGCTAACAGGGGTTTTATAGAGAGAATAACTGTGTTTATGTGCTTTATAAAGGCTGAAACACAGCGTTCATTCATTTGAAGCTGTATCTGAGTCCACTAGATTATTTCAGAGGTGCACGGAGCTCTGTGAGCTCATAAACTCCTCCAGACACTGAACCTGGATTATGGAAGCTTTCAGCGGTGCTTCTGACTGAGCTGAGCCGAGTATGATGAACTGTTGTCGGTGTCAGCTGGAGGATTTCCCCCCGAGACACCCTCAACAGGCGCCACGTCATAATCACACCCCCACAAGAGCAAGCTCCTGATTGGTTAACGCGGCGCGAAAGTCCGCTGAAGTTCAGATTTTCAAACTGAAGCGATGCGCGCGAATTGCGCGTTTAACGCGTCAAACGCGCAAAACGCTCAATTCACGCGGCGCCATTCGCGCGTATCGCGCCATCCGCGCCGCGCCATTCGCGCAATTCGCGTCATTCGCGCCGCGCCATTCACGCGTATCGCGCCGCAGCATGCCTATTCGCGCGTTTGCATTGACTTAACATGTAAATGACTCGCGCTTGACGCGTCTTCCGCGTCTGGTGTGAATGCACCTTAAGACAAGCATGTTTCCTCTTCATTAACTATACATGCAGATCAATTACTGGCATTTGAAACAGCCAATGAAGTAAAGATATCACAACTGTCTGACTTATTTTTATGTTGTCTTATTGTCTAATCATCTACATCAACAATCCATCCAAAACTACTAATATTTGTGCAGTTTACTTTTTCTTCCACGAAAAAGCAGTTCTTCTTTAACTGGAAGAGTATCAGTTTAACCCCCTAGTGAACACCAGTACACCATCTTTGTTAGGCCTCAATGTTTTCGTCATGTGACCTTCCCCGTGTACTCCTTTGTTCTGTTTACCGCCATTTCATTATGTTCATCAGTTTCGCCTGTGTTCATCCCCTGTGTATCATCAGTGTCATTATGTCCTTGTTTATTTATACTCCTTAGTTTGGTTTAGTCATTGTCCAGTATTGTACGTTGATGCTTGTTTACACCCCATGTCGTTCCAGAGTCTCCTGTGTTTCCCATGCCTTCGATGTGAGTGTTAATCAATAAATCTATGTGTTTTGATAACTACTGCGATCCTTTGCCTTCCTGAGTGAACCCAGGTGTGACAATCTTTAGGTGTTTTATATTCTTAAGCTCCTCTGCAGTTCCACCTGCAGCACTGAGACTGAGAATAATCATTGTTGAAGGCTCCCTACCCTGTTAAGGACTGATATTTTATTCCATCTCATTTCTTAAACAAAAGGTGCTGATGCTGAATTGTACACTATACTGCTATTACATATCACTGGTATACGCATCGCGCAGTATACTATTATCAATGACTGTTGATTTTGCTCTCAAATATACCGATGCCATTTGTCTGTTATTTTCTTTGAGTGCATAATTTCCATCCATACTCTAAGCATTGAGCACCTTCTTAATTTTCTGTTCTGATTTCAAGCCTAGGCAAATAACTGAGAAAACATCAATTTTTTATGGTCATTATTTAGAGTTCTTACAAAGTATTATAATAAAAACAAAAATGCAAGACACTAAAGTATTTTGACACAAAATATAAACCCATGTTCCCAAACACGCACGCACCCACCCCAGAGAAAGTGAGGTCCTATTATAGGATGAAATTAGTATCAATATTATTTGCAAATGCATGTTCTGTCATCCACATGCTCTATTAATGTTGTAGTTTTACATCAACAACCGAATAGCTTTCCACCTCAGTCTGTGAATTAAAGATTCCGACAAACTGTGTGAAATCAGTCTCATAATCCAAACTACCACCTAATCCACACATGCGCAAATTATGATACACGTACACAAAAGAGAGCATATGTATTCACAAATACAACTCTGTTTTTACAACATGCTGCACATTTATTTTAAATCTGACTTTTTCAGACACAAGTGTGGTAATGCAGGATTGTATATTTCTCAAATCGGTAGGTAGATGTGTACACATTAGATAAGAACATTGTGACTTTTTTAAAAGTTGTTTATATTTGATTCCTGAAAAGCTTAAAAACTGTGAAAAGAAAGTCTCAAAATTCAAACGAAGCTGCCAGTATAGATTCAAACAAAAATTCAATTTACACATGCACATCACCTGATCCACAAATGCAAAACTTACATTTCACACACGTAAATTAAGATGCATGATGCAATCTTGTTTTCACGAATCTTTAATTCACAGACTCAGGTGGAAAGCTATTTGTTTGTGGATGTAAAACTGCATATACAGTACAACATTCATAGAGCATGTGGATAACAGAACATGCATTTGCAAATAATATTGATACTAATTTCATCCCATATTTATAGCTGAGAGAGACACTGCTTTTCAGTGTTCTCATTTATAGTAATGCACATTTTATGTTTTTTACCGTTTTTTAACGGTAAAGGGTGAAACAATAATTGATTTGATTACTTATTACTGAAAAAAGTATCGCCGTTAGAAACACTGTTTATTTATAGAGCTGTTTTTCCATCACTGGTGGCTTTTAAGAAATACTTAATGTTGAATTTGCATCAAACTGTAAACCATATGTTTTAATCAAGGCCATGTGTAATAACATGGATCTTTCACACTTGAAACTGTTTGACACTGTATATTGAACTACTTTTCTATGTTTGCACATTTACAACATCAATAACATTGACTGCACATATACTGCTTGCAGCACAGATGTGACCTGATTGTCCAGCTGTAAAAAAAAAAAAAAAAAAAAAAAGTTTCATACACTGAATCAAAAGGTTTTTTTTTAATTCACATACAGACAACAGCATGGTCAAACTGATCACTTTTTACACAGATCCAGAAAAAACTACAAAAAAAATACTCCATTAGCCTATCCATGTCATGCCTATAGACTGAACATTTACAGTTTTTAATCGTTTTACCATATATTTCAGAACCCTGGTGTCAATTTTAAAAACTCTAATCAAAATTCACAACCATAATTTTTGCAAAACCCTTCATGTTTTTTTAATGCTTGGATACAATACACATAAGTCAAACATAGTTTGTTCATTAAACTGAAATAACCTTTTCAATATAACACAATTGAACATCAAATTGGTCATTTAAAATGCAACTCACAATTGCCGTGATTTTAACAGTACAAGTCTGTATAATCTACGGTGAAAATCTGTAGAATGATTAACAGCTCATTTCTGTACAAAATACGGAAAAAAACTGTAAAAGATCAAACCTTTGTTTTTGAGAAAGTAGGCAGAGTGTCTGAAATCTCACCATACACCCTCATTCACTAGTCCCTAATTAGTCAATTACTGTAGTTTAGTCCACTATAGAAAGTGAATGACCACAAATGACTGAATTTAGACACTGATGAACAGCTGCTATTAACAAGCACAATCACTGAAGGAATAAGAAATTGAAGGAGGAAATAAAACTACACACACAGCCTCACACCAAACCAACTGAATTAAAACAGAGGATTAAACAACTCCATTAAATAACTGCATTGTCAGCTTCACTGATTACAGTTTGACTTCATTTCTGTAAGAATATTTGATAATTAACAGAGGTTTATATTTTTTTATTGAGAATATTACATTTGACCTCACCATTGAGGAGATCAGAAGCTGCTTTAGTTGGGCTCTAGAACCATTACCAGTTTATCTTAATGTTTCTCTAGCTGTTATAACTGTGTTTCTGAAATTCATGGGTTATAGCAAAAGAAAAAAAAGTCATGAGAAAAATAATATACTAAATGGTATTAATTGTTAGAGATGTAGTGCCAAGTATTTAGTAAGTTAGTTCATTAAAATATTGATGTTGATTAATTGATGTTGATATTGATTAAAATATGGAGGGTCAACAAACAATTAGAAAGGAAATAATAGAAATTAATTGTCGTGTCTTGTAAATAAAGACTCTGGATTCGAATACTGTTAACGTGCTCTTTACTCGAGATTTCCTCATAACATAACATGCATACATCCGGCTGCCCCTTTTGTGTCCATATCGCCCTCTAGTGGCGTTGTATAGCTAAGGCCACCATAGGTACACAGCAATAACCCCACATCTCCCCTTTCTAGAGAACAAAGGGTAGACTGCCTTTGTCTCAACAGATCTCAGAGGATTATTCTGCCTCTTTTGTTGGAAGATCTGCTCCTATCTAACTCTATGATCAAACAGATAGTTTTATCAATTGTGCTTGGATCTTGAACACCATTTCTCAATTATTTACATTAAATGGTAAGAACCTGTACCTACAACATGCACAGTTTACAAATTTAGTCTTTCTGGTTTCACTATTCGCCTCCCATACTTGGTTCTGGGAGGGGATGTCAAATCTGGAATGTCCTGCTTTTCTGACTCCTGAGTGGTAGGATGTGACTCTGCAACAGAATGTGATTTTGCAACAGAACTTTCATCTGGTGTTCTGCTGTTGTCCTCTGTAGCTTCTGCTTGCATTGGTACCAGATGGTGACGGTTACGTCTTACAGTTCCTTGCTGTGTGTTTACCAGGTAAGACCTTGGAGCACTGTGACTGGCAACAATCATTCCAGAATCCTTAGCATCAGATACCCAGACATGATCTCCTGGCTGCAGTATACTGAGTTTTCTGGCTCTGTGGCTCTTATTGTAACGCTCTGCATCTGTATCCCTCCTTTCCTTTTCTTTTGATGATACAACTGCTGCATCTGGAAGTACTGGGTTTAGCAGCAATGGCAGTGTAGGCACAGTTGTCCGAAGCCTCCTACCCATAAGAAGTTCAGCTGGACTATATCCATTCTGCAAGGGGGTAGCTCTATAGGCTAAGAGAGCAAGATATGGATCATTGGCTTTCTTGAGAAGAGCCTTCACCGTCTTGACTGCCCGTTCTGCATCACCATTGCTTTGGGGATATCTTGGGCTACTAGTTATGTGCACAAATCCATATGATGCTGCAAAGGATGCAAATGCGTGCCCAGAGAATTGTGGTCCATTGTCAGTAATCATTGTCTCTGGTATTCCGTGGCGCGCGAATATGGACTTTATATGAACAATGACATCAGTAGACCTAGTAGGTGATAACTGGGCTATTTCCACATATCTGGAGTAGTAGTCTACCACCAACAGGTATGTCTTGTTTTCCAGCATGAACAAATCAGCCCCTAGCCTTTGCCATGGTCTGTCAGGGAATTGAGTGGGCATTAGAGGTTCTTTTGGATTTTGTCTCTCTTTAAGGCATGTTCTGCAATTCAGCACAATCTCCTTTAACTGATTACTTAATCCTGGCCACCACACCGACTGTCTCGCCCGCTCTCTGCATTTTACAAGTCCCAAGTGTCCCTCATGCAATTTGTTTAGAATGCTGCTTCTCCCGACAGCCGGTATAACCAGCCTTGTGCCTCTAAGCAGCAGACCATCTTGCACAGTTAACACAGCTCGTTCTGCCCAATATCGTTTCAGTATTGGGTCTCTTCTACTGTGCTCTGTCCACCCTTCACTGCACTGTTTCATCACACTGGAGCAGACACTGTCACTCTTTAATTCCTCTTTCAGCTGTCCCAGGTACGTTGTACTTGCTGGTAAATTTTCCAAGAGCATATCTACATATATGTTTGTGTCCTCCAAGAACTCTCTCTCTTCTTGTGACTCACTCTGTTTTACAGGAGTGCGTGACAGAGTATCAGCTACCCACAAGCTCTTTCCTGGCACATGAACAATGGAGTAGGAGTATCGCATCAGCCGCATTTTGAACCTCTGGATACGAGGGGGAAGAGTATCCAGAGCTTGTGATCCCAAGAGGCTCAGTAATGGCTTGTGATCGGTCTCCATTTCAAAATGCTTGCCAATAAGAAAGTCTCTGAATCGTTCACATGCCCATGTGAGACCCAATGCCTCTTTTTCCACTTGTGCATACCTCTGCTCGGTCTGAGTGAGAGATCTTGATGCATAAGCTATAGGCTTCCATCCTTCTTGCCACCTCTGCATTAGGACAGCCCCCAGTCCATAGGACGAAGCATCAGCTGACACTTTGCAGTCCCTGTTTGTGTCATAAATCGCTAAAACAGGTGGAGACGACAGTGCATCTTTCGGAGTTTGAAATGCTTTAGCCTGCTCTGTGCCCCAAAACCAACAGTTCTTTTTCGACAGCAGATCCCGAAGAGCTTTGTCTTTCTCAGCCAGTTGGGGAATGAACCTTCCTAGCTGATTTACCATTCCCAGGAAGCTCCTTAATTCGCTCACATTAGAGGGCTCAGTCATGTTTCTAATAGCTGCCGTTTTTATTGGGTCTGGACTAATTCCTTCGGCTGAAATTATGTGACCTAAGAAATGCACTTTGCGCTTTGACAGCTCACACTTTTCAACATTGAGAGTGATGCCAGCTTTTTGCATTTTCCCCAACACGACATGCAATCTAGAGTCATGCTCCTCCTCTGTTCTCCCCCATACCAGAACATCATCAATATGACACACTGTGCCTTCCAGCCCATCCGTGACCTCTGTAGCCATTCTATTCTGGAAATGTTCAGGAGCGGAAGTTATTCCAAAGGGAAGCCGTCTGAAGAAATAGCGACCAAACGGAGTTATGAAAGTTGTGTACTGTGCAGACTCCTCTGATAACGGTATCTGCCAGAATCCCATGTTAGCATCTAACTTACTGAAAATTTGTGCACCCGCCAGCATTCCAAGTGTCTGTTCGACTGCTGGCAAGATGTATTTCTCCCGACGAACTGACTCATTCAACTTGGAGAGGTCTACACATATTCTAACTGCACCAGACTTTTTCGGGACTACAACCATCCCAGCACACCAGTCTGTTGGTTCCTCCACTCTGCTAATAACACTCAATGTCTCCATCCGATGCAGCTCCTCTTTAACTTTTCCCATTAAAGGTAGCGGGATTCGTCTCGGAGTTTTGAGTGAGAAGGGAGTGGCTCCTGGTTTTAGACTGATCACATATGGTTGTCGTACTTCTCCCAAACCACTGCACAATTTTGGGTAGCTCAGCTTTAGTGTTTTGATGTCAATGCTGTCTAACCGTGCCACCAGCCCAAGCTTTGTAATAGCCGGTCGGCCCAGAAGTGCAGTATGCAAATTTCTAATTACATACACATCGTCTTCTGAGTGTTTTTCACCTCTTTTTAAAAGAAGCCTGGCAACTCCCACTACATCCAAAGCAACCTGCCCTGGCCCCAGGAACGGCCTTATCGCATCCCCGAGGGTAGGTAGTTTCTCCTTAAAAATGTCTCTAAACATTTTTTCTGGAATGACCGTGACATCGGCCCCTGTATCAATCTTAAATGACACTCGTTTTTGACCAATGTCTATGTCTACCATCCATGGTTTGCCAGATCCATCAATGCTGCCTAAAAATATGGGGTCACCCTCACACACTTCTCGTACAGCTTTTATTGATGCACACACTCGTTTGTAATGGCCTTTTTTTCCACAGGAGTGACACTTTACCTCCCTCGCTGGACAATCACTCTTTGGATGAGCCGGGGAGCCACCACACTTATAACACTGGTTGCTATTAACTTTACCAGAGAGTGTTACATGAGGCTTTACTTTAGGATTGTTCCATTTTTGGGGTCTTCCTCCATCACGCTTTCCCTTGAACACTCTATCCACAGAGCTTGTGTCAGCAGCCACACTATCTGATGAGTTTCTTAGCGCTGCTTGCTGTCGTTTCACTTCTTCACTTTGTCTCGCCATTGCAATTGCTTTATCCAGCGTCAGCTCATAATCTAGCTGCATACGTTCAGAAAGACGTCTGTCCGCCAACCCCACGACGAGTCTGTCCCTTATCAGCTCATCATGTAATGCAGAATAATTGCAATGTTCTGCCAAAGCATACAAAGCTGTCACAAATGAATCCACCGTTTCATTTTCCTCCTGCTTTCGCATATTGAAACGAGCACGTTCATAAATCACGTTTCTCTTTCCCACGAAGTGTGCTTCAAAGCCTGCTTTTACTGCACTATATTTTGTTCTATCCGCGTCTGCCAGCGGTAATCCCCGTAAGATGTCATCGGCTTCATCTCCCATGCAGTAAATAAAAGTATTCACCTGGTTTTCATCCGAGTTTTCCTGCAAGTTGCTCGCCAAACGAAACCGTTCAAATCTTCGGATCCATTTCGCCCATTCCTGTGGTTTAGAAAAGTCAAAAGGCTCGGGCGGCCGTATGCTAAACGTAGCACTCGGTCCCGCCGCTCTCGGCGCAGCGACCGCATTATCTCCGCCATCCATTTCAACTCAGCTTTATCCCCACTAAATCCGGGCTTTTGCAAGCTAACTTAAGCAGATGTCACGTTAAACTACAGCACTTCTGACACCATGTCGTGTCTTGTAAATAAAGACTCTGGATTCGAATACTGTTAACGTGCTCTTTACTCGAGATTTCCTCATAACATAACATGCATACATCCGGCTGCCCCTTTTGTGTCCTTATCGCCCTCTAGTGGCGTTGTATAGCTAAGGCCACCATAGGTACACAGCAATAACCCCACATTAATAATCAGAGTGTCATGCACAAAACTTAGAAAACCCCTGTAGCACGTTAAGACACAGACATCAAGAATCAGGATATGAACCTCAACCATGGTTGCTAAAAAGAAAAATCTGCATGATTCATTCATGCCACAATGCATGCTGGGTGCCAGCATAATGCAAAACTCCCAGCATGCATTGCAGCATGAATAAATTATGTTCTTAAAATTACTTTCTTTGCCTTTATTTTATTTGGTTTTAGGGGTGTAATATTGCAGTAGATTGTTTTGTATTGTTATGGGTTGTTTTTTATTTTATTTTTATTTTTTGTTTGTCACCATTATTGAGATTTAAAGACTAATTGTTGATGTCTGTGTGTTTTCAAGTTCTGCCATAGTTCAAACTTTCTCATTATGAATGGTGTATTTAGACCTGTTAAACAATCATTGATTTCTGAAGCTGCAGTGGTTTCATTAATGTATGCTATTAAATTCTCACACACAACTAACAAGATACTAAACGAGTTAACAAGCAGGCAAGAGTGGCTTTAATGTCATAGTTAATCTTATTAGACTTATTCTTATAGATTTTTTTCTGACTTTTCATGCTATAAAATAGTGTGATCAACACAACTAATTATAGCAACCAATTACAAACTAATGTTATAATAAGAAGTTGAAGAGCCCAACTAAAGCAGACACTGACCTCCATCATGGTGATTTCAAATCAACAACAAAAATTTAATTAAGAACTTTTGTTCTTGACAGAAAAAGTCAATTGTCAATAATAAGGGAAGCTCCTGATGTTTGTGATGTTGTTTAATGATTTCTGCTGAGATCTTGAGAAATAATTGTTTTATTGTGTAATTTGTTTTATTATAGAATTATTATTTTAAATTATTATTTTTATTTAGTTTAATTTTCAGTTGATTTCATCCTTGGCTTTGGCTGTGAATTGTTTTATTTACTCTTGTTTTTCTTTCCTTCAGTGATTCTACTCATTAACAGTTGTTCAACAATAATTCTCAATCCTCCTTTAATTAGATACTCAATTATCTCATTGATGTCATCACTGCCTGAGTGTTCAACCCTCTGTAGTAAGGACATTAGGGAGCATTTTGCTCTGGGATTTGAGGGGTTAAATGTGTTCGATGAAAAATGCACAATGGGGAATGTATCTTTCACGGAAATATTCTGTAAATTGAATTTATGACCGTAAAATGTTAAAAACAGTAGATTACTGGCAACCACAGCTGCCAGTATTTTACCGTAAAATCAAGAAAAAAACAGCAAAGTACTGTAAAAAAAATTGTGTCACCATTGTGGAGGATAGTAGCATCTGTGTGCAAGTCCAAGATGAACTCAGAGTATCGGATGTTATGCTGCATCTTCTTTTGTTTAAATGTAACTGTGGAGTTACTAATGCAGTAAAAATCTGTTTGCTAATTGCAGTCACACATGAATAGAATACATTAATGAATTTAATGACTTTTGTGCACTAAGCTACGTTTTTGTGAACTGAACATTGTATCAGTTCATGAAATACGGTTATTTTCCGTGAATTTAAACAATTCTATAAAACTTCCGTATTTTTTACGGAAAAATCCTGGCAACCACAGCTGCCGGTATTTTTCCGTAAATTTTACGGATTTTTTTTAACAGTGTGTGCATTCATTTAATTAACACGATTTAACCATCAATTGATACAAGCACTTAAAATACTAAGTAACTATTGCATTACTCTAGATGCATAGCTTTATGGAAACTGATGTGCCACTTTTTACAAAGTTTTCATACTTGCCATTACTGTATGCAAAAAAACTCATATAACAGCATCACAGCAGACTAATTTAAGGCCTGAATTTAACATTGACAAAACTGACAGAAACACTGATGCCAAAATAGAAATCTGATATTTGGAAATACATACAAATTACTTATGTGACATAATAGTTCCTATCGATTTCACATATATAAAATATGTCATATATGTCAAAAATGTCAATTTTTTCAACGATTAGTATTACAAATATGTACATATATGTTACGTAATATATTTTACATATAAATATATTACCTGTAATTTATGTACATATCCGTATATTGCTTTTAATGAACACACACACACTCAAATTATATAGTGCATCTGGAAAGTATTCACAGCGCTTTACTTTTCCACATATTTTATGTTACAGCCTTATTCCAAAATTTATTAAATTCATTTATTTCCACAAAATTCTACACCTAATACCCCATAATGACAATGTGAAAAAAGTTTTTTTTGAAAATGTTGCAAATTTGTTTAAAAAAAACCCTGAAAAATCATATTTACATAAGAATTCACAGCCTTTGTATTCAGGTTAGATAGGAAGCGACGGTGTACAGCCATTTTGAGATCTCTCCAGAGATGTTCAATAGGATTTAGTCCTGGGCTCTGGCTGGGCTACTCAAGGACATTCATCGAGTTGTCGTGAACCCGTTCCATTGATATTTTGGCAGTGTGCTTTGGGTCAATGTCCTGCTGGAAGATCAACTGTTGCCCCAGTATGAGGTCAAGAGCACTCTGAAGCCGGTTTTCAATCAGGAAGTCTCTGTACATTGCTGCATTCATCTTTCCCTCTACCTAGACTAATCTTCCAGTTCATGGTGTTAAAAAAAAACATCCCCACAGCATGATGCTGCCACCACCATTTTTCACTGTAGGGATGGTAATAGCCTGGTGAGTGGTGCCCTCCAAACATAATGTCTGGCATTCACTCCAAAGAGTTGATGCAATCCAAGACCTGTGAAGAAATTAGGTCACACTTTATTTTGATAGTCCGTTTGTTGAATTTAAGTTACATTGCAACTAATTCTCATTAGATTATAAGTAGACTGTTAGGTTGGGGTTAGGGTTGGGGCTAGGGTTAGTGTAAGTTGACGTGTACTTGCAAAAGTTTCTTATAGTCAGTAAAATGTCTGTTGAATGTCAGTATCAACCGATATTAAGTAGACAGTCTACTAATACTCAGATGGACCATCGAAATAGAGTGTTACCAGAAATTATGCCAAGGTATCCATAATCCTGGACTAGGTTGTATCCTGAGCTGATGCTGTGGTGGTCATGGAGGAGCAGTGAGCATGAGACTGATTCCTGAAAGACCACAGTGCCAGACGAGTTTCTGCTTGATCCAGTGGGCCAGCCCGAATACCCGCCCGTGATCTACTCTCACCTCTCGTCCAGCGTTCTCCAGTCTCAGGCGCCTAGACTGCAGCACTGCACAAGAAGTTTGGCCAGAGGAGAAATGGTCGGGCCAAATAGAGCCTGGTTTCTCTTGATTTTTTTTTCTTTTTTTCTTCACTTTGTTAATTGTTGAAGTTTGTTCCTCGCCACTGTCAAATCGATGGACTTGCTTTTTAGTGTTTGGACTTTTAGCAGTGAAATTCAGCTCTGAAAATTGGACTGACACTGTTTCAATTTAGTAGAACTTCTATGTTAAGCTGCTTTGACATGATCTACATTGTAAAAGCGTTACAGAAATAAACATGAATTGAATTGTTTCTTATGTCCTGAGAATCCTTCATTGGCAAATTCCAGGCTAAGGAGTGGGTTCCGTCTGGCCACTCTACCATACAGGACTGATTGGTGGATTGCCTCAGAGATGGTTGTCCTTCTGTAAGGTTCTCCTCTCTCCACAAAAGAATAATACAGAAGCTCCACAGAAGCTAATACAGACCATTGGGTTATTGATCACCTCCCTGACTTAGGCCCTTCTCCCCAATCACTCAGCTTAGATGGCTGGTCAGTTCCAGGAAGAGATTTGGTGGTTCCCAACATCCTCCACTTACGGATGATGGAGGCCACTGTGCTCACTGGAACTTTTATAGCAGCAGAACCTTTTCTGTAACTTTCCCCAGCCTTGTGCCTTGAGACAATCCTGTCTCGAAGGTCTAAAGACAATTCCTTTGTCTTCATGTTTGGTTTGTGCTTTGACATGCACTGCCAACCCTGGGACCTTATATGAGTGCATTATATTGTGTGTAGAATTTTGACGAAATAAATGCATTTAATCTACTTTGGAATAAGGCTGGAAAAAGTGAAGCGCTAAGAACACTTTGTAGATGCACTGTATATATATATATATATATAGTTGAAAAAATGTAAACTGTGAGTTTTGATGTCGACACGTGGCATATATCAGCTTTTCAATGTGGGAACGTGCAGTGAGAAATACTTTTGTTAACTTGACTATTGTTTTTTTGTTTTGTTTTGTTTTGTTTCTTTTTTTTTACAGTAAACCTACTTTATGCTTGAATGAACAAAACTTTAGTTCAGAGATTCCACTGCTCCCTCTACACTTGTGTGTAAATGTGTAAACCATAATGAAATCTGTATCATACAGATGTCTCTAGTTCAAAATGTCCTAATTACCGTCGTTCGTCCCGCCGCGGCGGCGGTAAAAAGTGCGCCAACAGCTTTTGGCCGCTGGGTGGCGCCTTAACCATAGATTTTCAGCTTTGCCTTTCCACAATAGGATAACACTATAAGTGTGTACTGTACCATATGAAAGGGTGTGTTGAATTAAGTTATAATTTTGTTGGTTTGTTTTAGTTTTCTTAGCAGTATGATTTTACACTATAGAAAAGATACAATCCATGGTGAGAAGTATAGCCCTAGGCTGCAAAAAATAAGCAAATATAAGAATTAAGTTCTTTAGCCTTTATATTGCCCTAATAAATTGCGTTGGGGTGAAAAGAACGTTTTGATTTGTCTGACCATCATGGTTTGTTTGACCATCATGCGCACAAGATATGAAAATCACAAAATAATAAAAAGGTTATCGAGCCGATGGAGCGCGTCCACTGATCGCAGTTTCACTTGCTTTATCAATAATTATTAATTCATTATAGGCTAGGTTACAAATATTTGACCAACTGCCACTACACGTTAAACACTCTTGTGCACTCAAAATAGGTTCCCTTTTGCTATTAGTGGCGGTTATGAAGTTAAATAAATGGGAATGCACGCAGAGTTAGCCGCATGTTCATTCTCTCCTTGTTTCTCTTTCACACGCATGCAGCGCGAACAGCCTGCATAAAGAAAAAAAATCTGCTTGTTTAAAAAAGCGCATTATATCCACGAATGTCTATAATTATAATATTAAGCTAATAATATATCCATAATGCTGGGATGCATTGTGCTTTGACTGGATATCTAGTTCAAAAGCAAAATTATTATTTGTTGCACGGCATAAGCTAGCCTATAGTGTGGAAAAATATAATTCGCAATGCAAGACATCCTGCTCTTCATATCACTCTGAAAAAAAATAAATAAATCTTATTTCGGCTTCGGTCTACGGGACAAAATGTTTGTTTTTTTACACTGTATGCTATTCTATCCCATATCCTAAACATAGCCAACATAAAATATTAACATTTTAAGTTTCTAAAAGCACATTTTAATGTTTATTGGCTACACATCTGGGTCATAAATACCGCACACAGAATAACGCCGCTAATGAAAAAATATATACAGTTTAAGCTCATTATAAATTAGCTTATATATATATTTTTATATTTCCCAGAGATGCGTTACAGCTGGAAGGGCATCCGCTGTGTAAAACATATGCTGGATAAGTTGGCTGTTCTGTGGCGACCCCAAATTAATAAAGGGACTAAGCCGAAAAGAAAATGAATGAATGAATGAATGAATACTGTATATTTATATATTTGTTAAAACGCGATTCTCCTTAGATAATCTCTTTATGCTTGCAGGACGTTGTCACTGCCGAAGGGAATAACTTTATGAATAGTCTACTTATAATTTCTTCTTCTTCTTCTTCTTCTTATTATTATTATTACTATTATTAAAACTGGTAATTGTCGCACATATACAGTGTAGAAAATGCAAATAAATTAAACCGCTGCAGCCATTTTAAACTTTCATTTTACAAAAGCCTATATCTGAAAAAATATATATTTTCTAAACAATAAACAACGGAGTTTTGAAATATTTTTATAAAGTATTTGGATACGATGATATTAATCAAATCGTGCAAACAGGGCATTTTTTGGATGAGTGAAAGCAGAAACTATACCTGTCATTCAGTCCTGCGCATGCTTTATAAACGGATTTGGTAAAAAATGTGTTGTATGTCCTTAAACAAGTGTTTATGTTTTTACATGACGTGAAAAATGTAAAACTGAAATTTTATTATAGCTGCTGAGCGCAACGAAATATAGCTATAACAATTTTGGTATATACAAATTAATTAAACCGTTTCAAGCCATTTTCAACTTTAATTTTACAGAAACCTGTCTGAAAAAAATATTTGAGATATTTTCTAAAAACAACAAACAATGGAGGAGTTTAGAAACATTATTTATAAAGTATGTGTATATATATATATATATATATATATATATATATATTATATTATATAAATCAAATCGTGCAAACAGGGCATTTTATGGGTAAGTGGAACTACCTGAAACTACCTTCTTTTCTGTCATCTAGTCCTGCCCGGTTTAAGACAGGCTATTCCATAAAACACACATTTATAGGCTAGGGGTCTTTTCGCTTATGATCGCTCTTTTGTCTCCCTTTTAAATGTAAGGCTGTTGCATAAACCACCATATTAAATACACAGCAGCGAGTAAAGGTTGACGAGAGTTTTTGTCAAGTTTAAAAGGTGTGTTTGGGCGCGATACCCAGTGGCGGTGCTAGCTTGAATGGCACCCTGGGTGAACCACCCCATATACGCCCCCCTCCTCCCTCAATCTTATAAATAGTTAGTTTATAGAAGTTCTAGAAGGTTGCATCTAGTTAATATAGAAAAGGACCATTTAACATGTACATTCTAAAAATTCTAAATTTTGTTTTACCCTAACTTTGAGTAAAATATGGACAAAACCAGAATTGGAATTATTAAAAATATTTATAGTTATTTAAAAAAATGAATAATAATACGGGCGACACCTTGGCACAGTGAATAGCGCTGTGGCCTTACAGCAAAAATGTCGCTGGTTCGAGCCTCGGCTGGTTCAGTGGGCGCTTCAGCGTGGAGTTTGCATGTTCTTCCTGTGTTGGAGTGGGTTTCGGTTTCAACTAGCAAAACCAGCGCATGGGCGGCGCGTATTTTATCGGCGTGCATGTAAATAACCGGGATTCATACCAAGAGGCGCACGAGAATTGTTCTCTGTGCGCATGCGTCAGTTTGCTTTCACCAGCGCTGTTTCAGTTTCACATAAAGAATAACGAACTTGTGCTTGCAAAAGACGCCAACAGGGTTCTTGCACCATTTTAAAAGTAAAATTTTATGCTTTTTAAGACCTTTTTAAGACCTCAACAAATACAATTTAAGACCCAAAAATTTCATAATTTCTTTAGAATAGGTAATTCAATTGGGCGCCACGGTGTAGTAAGTAGTGAGTAGCACGTTCGCCTCACAGCAAGAAGGTCGGTAGTTCGAGCCTTGGGCTGGGTCTGTTGGCATTTCTGTGTGGAGTTTGCATGTTCTCCCTGTGGTCGCGTGGGTTTTCTCTGGGTGCTCCAGTGTCCCCCACAAGTCCAAAGACATGTGGTATAGGTGAATTGGGTAGGCTAATTCCGTAGTGTATGAGTGTGAATGAATGTGTATGGATGTTTCACAGGGATGGGTTGCAGCTGGAAGGGCCAGGGGCGCAACAGCACATTTACTGAGGGGTATGCGGGTTCAAGATTTGCCCCCCCTATTTTTTCCTCATCAACATGTCAAAGTTAAACAGTCACAGTAAATGATTATAGCACCTTGACATGCCTTGGTTTTGTACTTTTTGTACTTTTGTTAAAACAAAATGATAGATATGGGAGTCCTAAAGGGCAAAAAATACTTAAAAATGCAATCACTTCACACATGCATACTATGAGAGGTGTAAGGTCTGTCTTTGCATGAACAATTGACTGAAACTATTACACCTCTCAAAAAAAAAAATAAAAAAAAAAGACTAAACTGTAAAAATAAAGACAAACTGCCATTTTATCAAAATGTCATGGGCAAACTTTTTGTTTTAACTAAATTGAAATAGTTTTAAGCAAAAAAAGTTACCAAAAGGCCTGATGTATCAATAAGATTCATGATACATTTATAAAAACATGTATATGGTATAAAAATGGATCTTGATAGAAAGATTAATAAACATCTCAGTTCCAAAAAATGTGATTATTCTGACTATTTGTTTATGTGTCAGTTTTAACAGGGTTAAGAATAGTTATAATATAAAATTTACATAGGGGAATTTTTAAATCCAAATATTATTTTCTATCTTGTCTGAAATATATTCAGTAGGCCCATACGGAATCTGGGTGGCGATAATGTTATTTATATGAATATTATATTCATATAAAATGCAGGATAAACATTTTTAACCAAAAATATTAATTTATTTTTCTTATTTGAAACTTTTAATAAAGATAATTTCAAAAATAGTTTTGGCACAATGGCGCCCCCTACGTGTGGGGCCCCTATGCGCTGCATATATTGCATACCCCCTTTTTTGCGCCACTGGGAAGGGCATGCGCTGCGTGGAACAGGTGCTGGATAAGTTGGCGGTTCGTTCCGCTGTGGCGACCCTGGATTAATAAAGGGACTAAGCGAAAAGAAAATGAATGAATGAAGGTTTTTCAATTTATTGCCTCCTACAATGGAAATCAAAACTTTAAAGTTTTTCATTTGGTAGCCTATTAATTATGTGCAATGCGTAAACTTGGTAAGTCAAAAGAAGAAAAAAAAGAAAAAACACTTTTCTTTGAGACCTTATTCTTTTTTTTTTTTGTTCCTTTGTGATGTAGAACAGAGCCAACATAACATAGATAAGTTGGATTACACTAAACAACACAATGCCTTGTATGAAGGAACCATATAGAATAGAATACTGAAAATAAGCTCAATAATGAAAGTCCTCAAAACAGCCTTTCACAAGCCAAAATGTTGACAAGTAATCTACATAACTGTTAGAAAACACAAATGGTATTACATGAGTTTTAATTAGAGAAACCCTTTGCTTTGTAACAT
>CAIGQQ010029253.1:321561-361652 GCA_903798035.1 Danio albolineatus
ACACACACACACACACACACACACACACACACACACACACACACACAGCGCGCATTTGAGCTTTGCACTGCTTTGGCAAGCAAATGTGAAAGGATACAGGTTTATCCACTGCTGTATGGATATCTGTTCTGTCAATGTACACAATAAACCTGATTTAATGTCCACAAACAGAGATTGAAGCGTATTTTTTGCTGACACGCGGCTGTGCTGATGAAGTAAAGCTGAAGTAAATGGCTGTAACTCATTAACATGCACTGTTTTAAACACGTGTTAAACTTAAACTCACTCTTGATCACATTCGATGATGATTGATGACCTTCGCGAACTGAACAGACCTTTTATTTCCGGTTGTTTTGCGCACGTCCTGTCTTGTTGATATGATTAGACGCGTTACTACGGAGACATGTTAATACGCAGCTGTCAATCAATTCGGTGGGCGGGGGGACCGCACTCCTACGTCAAGTTGCGGTCGATCTCAAAACCGCTCCAATTGGTCCACCGTTTTTATGCTGTTAAATTGAAAAAAAAGGACTGGGTGTGTTTATATCACCCCAAAATGACCGTCTATACACTATATCTACACATATGACTGTCCAAACAGCTTAAAAAGTAGATTTTTCATCAAAGGTGCCCTTTAATTTCTCTTTTTCCTCTTTTTGGACACAGATGGTCTCAAATCGTGCTTTCTTTAAGTCAGTCTTGGTGTTGCTCCAGCGCTAGATGAACTGTTATAGTCAGTTCGATATTGAAAGTGGATATAGAGAGAAGAGTTTATCGATTTTAGAAGTCCTAACTTTGTATGCTATTCATATATTAGTAGCGGTATTAATGTCGAAAAATAAAAGGAAACTTTTTGTTAACTATAGCTTGACACAAACAAGAACACACATGCTCTGGTCTGCTAATCTACTGAATGAACTGCATCTTATTGTTGATAAATATTGATAATACCTAATTCAGTCATGTAGTCAGTCATGTATTCAGTTATGTTACCGGCACAGAAGACCTGTCAAGTGACTGTTTGTATGAAACCATTTTCGTTGATAAAAACAACACTGATTTATAGAACAAATATATATAGATATATATATATATATATATTTTTTTTTTTTAGCGTTAAAGGGTCACGAAAGACCAAAACAAATTTTTTGAGCTGTTGACAGTCATAAATGTATCCCATAATGCTATAAACACTATTAGAACACATAGAATTGACTAAAAAGTGAAATTGGTTGTTTTTGTGTTATTTCGAGCAAATTCGTTCTTCCGGTTTGAAACAAATTTTTGAAGCTGCGTCACGCCGATGAGATCCTTGCGTGTATTCTAGCGTGGGGAGTGGACGTTTGTACCGGCGAAAACATGCTGACATCTCTGAGCGTGCGGCATTAATTCATAAGAAAGACTTGGTTCAAACCAACCAGAGCGCTATATTGTGTATGCGGTGCAACTTCATTAATATTCATGATCGCTTCGAAGATTGTACCTGTTATGCTGCGTTCACAGCAGACGTGGAAGACGCGTCAAGCATGAGTGATTTACATGTTAAGTCAATGCAAAGGCGCAAATAGGCATCCTGCGGCATGATACGCGCGAATGGCGATGCGCGTTTGACGCGCAATTCGCACGAATCGCTTCAGTTTAAAAATCTGAGCTTGCTTTTGTGGGGATATGATTATGACGTAGCGCCTGTTGTTGGTGTCCTGAGGGAAAATCCTTCTGCCGACAACAGTGCATCAAGCTCGGCTCAGAAGCACCGCTGAAAGCTTCCATCATCCAGGTTCAGTTTCTGGAGGAGTTTATGAGCTCACAGAGCTGGGTGCACCTCTGAAATAATCTAGTGGACTCAGATACAGCTCCAAACTAATCGACACTGTTTATCAGCCTTCATAAAGCACATTAACACAGTTATTCTCTCTATAAAACACCTGTTAGCCATTTAGCAACAAAGCTACAGTCACCAAACCATAGACAGAAGCCCTGCCCATCACGCGAATCCGCAAATAAAGAGAAAGTGCCGTTAAAGTCGACAAATTAATAGTCACTGTCTTTCTCCTCCTGCGTCTGTGTTTGTTGTGCCTCTGTGTGAAAATGAGCGCGTGCACAAATGGAAACTCCCCTTTTTATGCAAAACATCCCCTATTTCCCCTTCCCCGACACTCCTACCTAAACCAAGCTGGACACACCCACTTTCCTGAGCTTTTGCAAACTAGAGGTGTTTAAACACCACGCTGAGACTGGGGGGTTTCATGGCCCTTTAACTGTTAATTTTTAAAATAACTGTAAACCAATAAACACGACGGAAGGAATGCCAGTGAAGGAATTGCCAGTGGCTCTGAAAACCTGCCATAAAAAATATGAGGCATACCTTTTTAAAACGAGTCAAATATGCCAGGGATTTGCCAATTTTGTTTCCCTTCCAGAAAAAAACATAATTCTTACTGCTGGATCATTATGCAGTTTATTAAGGATGGTCAGACAGGCATACGTCAAATACCAGACTTGTGTGACTCTTCTCTAAATTGAGCTGAATTTCAGCTGTGTCGTGCATTGTTTGTTGTGCTGTGTTCATGCCGTGTACAGGGGTAATGAAGAGGCAATTACACTGTGAAGATTGGCAATTGGGTGGTTTTACACATTAAAGTAAAAAAGAAAAAAAGCCATAACAATATTTTAGATTTTCAGCATTAGTGCTAAGAAGCTCTTCAGAAAAGCAATTTGGAAAACAAGTGCATGATACTAATGCTGGGTTCACACCAAATGGGAAGACAATGTGCATCACGTCACACACACTAGATTAATTGTGGAATGTTTATGGTCTCGCATGCATTTTCTCCTCAAATTTTCTTTTTAACATGAAAGATGCAATTGAGGCAAATACTGTTTTTTGGAAAAAATACATTACACATTTTGCTAAATTAATCTTTATTCCTTTGACTTTGTGTGTAATCTACACAGCTTTTATAACACAGCTCTTCACTGATGACATTATTTCCAGCAGCTATAGCTAGAAAAAGTAAATGGCAGACTTCTGCTTTTCACCTAGAGCTGTATCTATGCTAATGGATGAGAGATCATCACTATTTGAAGAGATTTTTCCCTGAGATGACATGTAATAATTTTTTAAAGAATTGGTTCTCGGATATTTTTTTTATTTTTATTTATTGTGAAAATAAAAATAATGTTTGGGTAGGATATTATCATTAATTACTGGGATTTCACCATTTATATCATTCAGAATGAATACAAATGTTTTCATGAAAGTTTAGCAACCAGGAATAATGGGACAAAAAACTAGGCGTGGAAATGTGGAAGACTAGTTTAAATGGCAATAGTCTAGAATCATTCATGGACTACATTATTGAAAAAATAAACAACAAAGAATTTTCTCTCCTTTGTAAAAAAAAAAAATAATAATAATAATTCAGTAGATGCAGATCAGTGGCATGACTTTATTCCTTGCTCCAAGGCACATAGGCATCGAAACTAATTTTTGATGTGCTTTCTGAGTTTTTTGAGATTTGGCACTTTTCGTTCTGGGATTATCTGAAGAAATAAATTTATTGTCAAATACACAAACAAACTACTTCCATACTGTAGCAAGTGGGGTGGGGCCGTGATCTGTGAGGGTTTGCGCGGCTAAAGGTGTTGGTGTTAACAACAGTCACCTGTAGGTGCCACCTGTCTCAAGTCAAACACAGGTCCACTTTATGATTTAAAAAGGAGGAGAGACAACAGTAGACTAGAGAAGACCAGGCCTGGACACGTGGGTTTTGTTATGGTTTAAATTTTTCTGTGAGGAGTTGCCGATTGTTTGTTTGGAATTTTTCAAAAGTTTGATTCTCCACCTCCTTCTTCCTGGCCAGGGAGCCATCAGTTTCAGTACAGTGGTGCCGAAACCCGGAGGATGGAGAGACATGTTGTCCAGATGCCCTTGTTGCTGAGCGGGAGAGCGAGTGCTTGGGTGTTAACCTAACAAAACTTGCCAACTTATTTCTCTGTTATCCTGATGAAAACATTATGGACTAATGCATAATTTGTTAATGTAATGTTTCAATATGCTTTGCTAGTTAAACAGGTATTGTAAGGCAGTGGTTCTCAATTGTAGGCTATTAACTCATAAATATAAGGGTTATTTAAATCATGCAAGCATGTGATTTGCATAGAAATGACATCTCATGCACATTACCTATTGAATTGAACACTTATTGTTCAGAGAAATAACCATATAAAACAGTGGGGAAAAGCTGCAAATTTGAAGAGCGTGGGGCTGCGAGGACCAATATTTAAAAATGATATGGTAAGGAATGGTTGTCATGTACAAATTTTTTTGTTTTTGTTTTTTGTTTGTTTTTTTTTTGCTTTCTAATTGTATAGCCTTTTTGTAAATGTAGTATGTAGACAAAACTAGTAAATTGCAAATATTTTTTTTTCAACTTTTGCCTTTTAAAAAATCTTATTTGACAAAAAAAAAAAAAGTTTAGCAACCAAATGTTTTTAAAATTAAAAGCACACTAATTTAAATATAACATATAAAGCACTGGTCTCTGTGCCAATTAGAATGCAGAGGGGAAAAAAAGACGCAACATAACATTAGCTTCTATTATTGAATTGAACACACTTTTAATCTCTCAGATCAATAGGTGGTATATCATTATCTTAAATTAATGTAAAATTAATGTAGAATTAATGTAAAATATCTCACATCAACTGGTGTCACTGGTGTCACTGCCAAAACACTCAGACTCTTCCTCATCTTCTCTGCTGACAGCTACAGCCCAGAAGGTTTTTCTGTCTCCTGGAACTTTCTTCCGACATAAAAATGAACTTCTGCAGTGGACTGTAACCAGAAGAAGACAAAAAAGTTAGGCTAATTTCCTAATAAAATGTCACTATTTTCTCAAGTTTTATGTTAATTTCCTGTGATAAATAACTTAAAAAAAATAAAAATAAATAAAAGACAATTTTCATATACAAGCATTCAGAAATGACACTAAAAGTGTAGGTATGTGCCCACTAAAAAGTAAAACAGCCCACAACACGTATTGGATCTGAATAAAAATCATTAAGAACTACAAACATGGATACATGACATAGCTGTTAACCCTTTGGGGTTGTTTTGACATGCACTTATTTCATCTATGCATTACAGTATTGGCCAACATGTTTTGTTTTTGTTTTGTTTTTTGTATTCAACACAAACTGTGCTAAAATAAAATATGAGAAAGATTGATGTACATGCTTGCATTATAGAAAAAAATAAATATTTATAAATATATATTATGTGTGGTTAGTATGTTTTTGAGAAAAGAATGTAGCTAAAATAAGGTCCAAAAAAACCATTGAATGGGCCTGAATAAGACTTTTGAGTAACCAGTCTCGTAGGCTGGAATATTTACTTTATAATTATGTGGAAATTCTTATTTGCTCTCATTCAAAGAAAATACTACAATGATTTACATTTTGTAAAGTCTGAATAATTCACACCTGGAGACAGAAAAGACAATACCCCACTGGCTAGTGTTTATCAAGGACAGCCTAAAGAAACAATGTAACAAGACTCAAAGACATTAGTATTTTTGATTGTAAATTCTCTATGTTTAGGAACTAAATGTCTCACAGGACCACAGTGCTACATATGTGAAAATAAAATAGGGATGCACCGATACCACTTTTTTACAAACGAGTACAAGTATTCTCATTTGTGTACTCACCGATACAGATACTTCATAGATTTGGTTTCAGTAAACGTGCAATTCATTTGAAAGGACTTTTTTTTGCCTGTAGCAAGGATGAGGACAACTGTCTTTAACAGAAGGCTTTTCCAAGCCAAAAATATATGCACATTGTTGATACCCCTGCAAATCCATAGACCTTATCTATTAATGATTTAGCATGGACATTTAAAGGAGGAGTTATCCTTGGACCCACACGCGTTCACGACTTTACATATTACACAGTGTGTGCAGTGTACGTTACCCTTATGGTGTCACTCTCTTGACACTGCATATTGGGAACGCACAAAACCCTGTTATGCGCGATTCTTCATATTCACGAGTCCAGCCGTTAATCTGCTGGTCAGGTAATCAAAAAGCAGACTGCTTGATGTTTAACTATATGGGTGGGTCGCCGGTAGATAAGATCAATAGCCATAAATACGCAACGCATACTCTCATTTTAAAAATCACACGACCATCATCTCATAATGTTTAATAATATATAATCTTTTTTATTTTTTTATTAAAACAAAAGTGATTTAGCAATGCCGTGCCACTGACATCAGAGAAACAAAGCAACCATTGCGCCAACTTGATCACTCACTGTTTTTGTGAAGTTCAGCTGTTCATTTAGCACTTGAATATTATGTGTTTAATGGTAATTTTTTTTTTATCAATTATGAACAGGCCTGCAAGAGAGTACCCTGTGTGTGTGCGTGTGATTGACAGTGTGAATAAAACCTGTTTATGTATATTCACTTCCTGTGCCCAGTCCTCAGGGGGTCATGACAGAAAGACCAACCAAAAACAGACATCGGGATGGATCCTGGACACCAAACTGGACAACGCACTTACGGCAGTCACTTCAACAAAGTTACTCTGGTGAAGTGAATGAGTGTAGCGGTTTTCTCCTCGAAGTTAAGCTGTAAATAGAGATGCATCTGGGTCAATTCCCCAGCAACACTCTAAGGTTACCTTTCTCATATCACTTTTGACTGAAAGACCACTAATATGGGCTAAAGCTATATGGAATTCTAATTGTTTCATAATTCATGTGCACAGTTTTTGGCTTCTGGAGCCCTTTCAACATCTAACCAGCTTTAAATTGCGTCAGGGAACCTCCTCTATCTCCGAGTACATTCTCCAGTTCCGTACATTGGCGGTGGCTGGTGGATGGAATGAAACTGTACTCATTGATTAGATTAGATTAGATTAGATTCAACTTTATTGTCATTACACATGTACAAGTACAAAGCAACGAAATGCAGTTTAGGTCTAACCAGAAGTGCAATAGCAGCAAGTGCAGAATACAGGTATAAATTATAAGGTGCAGTTATAGAAAAACTATGGTGATATTTACAGATGGATGTACTATGAACATTATATACAGGTTGACTTTGTTATGAGCCCAGATTTACAATAAATGATTGTACGTACAGGTTGATATTAATAATAAGAGTGCAGATAGATAAACATATACAAATGTATGTGTACAGTGGGTGTGTACATAATTACAAATGTACATGTACAGTGGGTATGTACAGTTCAAATAAATGAATCAGTGCAATGCAGGTTGCTTATTAATAATCAAAAATGTCCAGATAAACAATTACAAATGTATATGTACAGTGAGTATGTACAGTTCACATAAATGAATCAGTGCAGTGTAGGTTGCTTATTAATAATCAAAAGTGTGCAGATAAACATAATTACAGATGTCTATGTACAGTGGGTGCGTACAGTTCAGATAAGTGAATCAGTGCAATGATAAGTGAATCAGTGCAATGAATATGTGCAATTTTTAAATGTGCAAATGTTCAGTAGTGCAGTGACTGTGAGGAGTATAAGTTATGAGGAGAGTGGGGGGTGAGTGTGGGGGTCAGAAGAGTCAGTGGGTGGCAGAGTTCAAAAGGGAGACAGCTCTGGGGAAAAAGCTGTTCCTCAGTCTGCTGGTTTTAGTCCGAGGAAGCCTGAAGCGCCTGCCGGAAGGCAGGAGAGAAAACAGTCTGTGAGCAGGGTGAGAGGAGTCCTTAAGAATACTGCGAGCTCGGCGCAGACTGTGTTTTTCCTGGATGTCTTTTATAGCAGGAAGTGGAGTCCCTGTGATGCGTTGGGCAGTTTTCACCACCCGCTGCAGGGCCTTGCGCTCAGCAACAGAGCAGTTTCCATACCAGACTGTAACACAGTTGGTCAGGATGCTCTCTATTGTGCAGCGGTAGAAGTTCACCAGGACGGCTGATGACAGCTGGTTCTTCTTAAGTTGCCTTAAGAAAAATAGGCGCTGGTGAGCCTTCTTGACCAGACAGGAGGTGTTGGTGGTCCAGGAGAGGTCCCTTGAGATGTGGGTCCCCAGGAACTTGAAGGATAAGACAGACTCGACGGCCATCCCATTGATGTGGATGGGATCATGTGAGCCTGTTCGTCCCTTCCTGAAGTCCACAATGAGCTCCTTGGTCTTGGTGGTGTTAAGGAGCAGATTATTGTTGGTGCACCAAGTGGCCAGATGCTGTATCTCCTCCCTGTAGGCAGTCTCATCATTGTTGCTGATTAAACCAATCACTGTGGTGTCATCTGCAAATTTGATGATGGTGTTGGAGCTGTTCATGGGCCTACAGTCAATGGTAAAAAGGGAGTAGAGGAAGGGGCTCAGCACACAGCCCTGAGGTACACCAGTGTTGAGTGTGACGGTGGTGGAGCAGATGTGGCCTGATCTAACATTCTGAGGTCTGTTAGTCAGAAAGTCCATAACCCAGTTGCAGAGAGACGTGTTGATATCCAGCTCTCTAAGTTTGATCAGCAGCTTAGAGGGTATGACAGTGTTGAATGCTGAGCTGAAGTCAACAAACAGCATTCGTGCATAAGTGTTTTTAATGTCCAGGTGTGTGAGTACAGAGTGCAGTGCTATGGAGACTGCATCTTCTGTGCTCCTGTTGCCACGGTAGGCAAACTGATGTGGGTCCAGTGTGGGTGGTAGAGAGTCTTTCAGATGTGTCAGGACCAGCCGCTCAAAGCACTTCATGATGATGGGTGTGAGTGCTACAGGGCGGTAGTCGTTCAGGCATGTTGGGCTAGAGTGTTTTGGCACTGGCACGATGGAGGTGGTTTTAAAGCATGTAGGTACAGCTGCTAGGTTAAGGGACAGGTTGAAAATGTCTGTGAATACCCCAGCGAGCTGTTCTGCACATGCTTTGAGGACGCGCCCAGGAATACCGTCTGGTCCTGCAGCCTTACGCACATTGATCCGACTCAGTGCGGTGCAAACTTCTGAGGAGGTGAGTGTGATGGGTGAGTGGTCGATTGAGGAAGTGATCTTGGTGTTGGGTTCTTTATTGTCTCTTTCAAAGCGGGCATAAAAGTCATTTAGCTCGTTCAGGAAGGAGACATCTGTGGCTGTGGGTGTGGAATGGCTGGGTTTGTAGTTGCTGATGGCCTGGATGCCCTGCCACATGCGCCGAGGGTCAGAGTTGGAAAAGTGCTCCTCTAGCTTCAGCTTGTAGCAGTGCTTGGCCTTTTTGATGCCCCTCTTCAGATTAGCCCTGGAAGTGCTGTAGGCCTGTGCATCACCTGATCTGAAGGCAGTGTTGCGTGCCTTCAGCAGGAGGCGCACCTCCTTGTTCATTCATGGCTTTTGATTTGGGTATGTGGTGATCTGTTTCTGGGTAGTAACACTGTCTATGGTAGAGTTGATGTGTTCCAGAACAGAGGAAGTGTAATTGTCAATGTCTGTGTGAGAGCCGCGGGTGGCCTGGGATGCAAACATACTCCAGTCTGTGTGTTGAAACCTGTCCTGGAGCGTTGAGTCTACCCCCGCTGGCCACACTTTGATGGTCCTCACTGATGGCTTCACACGGTTGATGAGGGGTGAGTACTTGGGGGTGAGGAACAAAGAAAGGTGATCTGATTGACCCAAGTGGGGGAGGGGGGGTCGCCGTGTAGGCGTCAGCCATGTTTGTGTACACCTGGTCCAAAGTTTTGTTTCCCCTGGTGTGACACAAAATGTTTTTATGGAATTTGGGGAGCACTGTCTTTAAGTTTGAGTGATAAAAATCCCCCGCAACAATAAAGGCAGCCTCCGGGTGAGCAGTCTGTTGTTTGCTGATGGCCGCATGGAGTTCGTTCATTGCAAACGTAGCATTAGCATCAGGAGGAATATAAGCAGCAGTTATAATGGTGGAGGTGAACTCCCGCGGCAGATAAAACGGTCTGCATTTAACCATTAGAAATTCCAGGTTAACAGAGCAATGTCTCCCAACGATGACAGAGTTTGTGCACCAAGTTTGTGCATTGGTGTGTATCGACAAGGATTCAATGCCACCCTCAGATCTGCTGTGGCCATTTATGATGATACCACCCATATAGCCCAATGCCTAGCTGCCTGCCACACCCCTGAAACCGCTCATCAGTTCGCTCCCAGTGCTGCCTGCCCTCCATTACTAGAACCCATGCAAGTGGATTCCCAGTGCTGCCTGCCCTCCAGTACTAGAACCCATGCAAGTGGATTCCTCTCGTCTCTTCAAAGCGGAATGTACCAGATGGATGTCACGTAGAAAACTAGGTAATTTCATCAGAGAATGCCCAGTGAAACCTCCTCATCTAGTGGGGAGTACCATTCATGTTGATGACAAAGTATCTAAACTTGCGCTTACACCTGCCATATTAGTCACCCCAGACTTTTCATGCTCTGTCTCAAATCTCAAAGACTTTGGTTCTTCTGGCCACTTTATCACCCAAGCATGCCTCGATCAACTCCAGCTGCCTCATCTCCGTCATGTTCAATATTCAGTCAAAACCATCCAGGGAAAACCACTGGGACAAAGGAAGGTTCGTTATCACTCTCCTATGCCAACTCTTCAGATTGGATGTCTCCAAAGGAAGAGATAAGTTTTCTGATATTGGAGGAATCCACCCTTGATATCATCCTAGTACGTCCATGGCTATCATGTCATTCTCCAGAAATCAGGTGGGACCGAAGTGAAATTTTATAATGGAGTGATGCATATTTAAAAAAACTGTGTTATCTGCAAAACCCCCAGTTTCCTCGTCAAAGCCTCTCCCTGTGGCCATCACCAGTGTAGAAAGTCTAGAAGTTTTAACCACCAGAAAGTCCCACCTGAACACTTGACGTTCCAGGATCTGTTCAGAAAGCAGGCAGCCACCAACCTACCACCGCATCGGCCATGAGACAGCGCCATCAACCTGCTGCCTGGGGCTAAACTACCTGAAGGGAAGATATACCCCGTCCATCCCAGAGTGCAAGGTGTTGGAGGATTACGTGTCTGAGATGCTCCATCAGGGATTTATTCAATTAAATTCAATTCACCTTTATTTGTATAGTGTTTTTACAATGTAGATTGTGTCAAAGCAGCTTCACATAGAAGGTTATAGTAAATTGAAAATGTCAGTTTAGTTATTAATGTTTGAGTTCAGTTCAGAGTTGTTTAATATTCACTACTTAAAGGGGTAATGAAGCACTCAGTCAAGTTTACATTATTTTGTACATTGGATTCCACTATAATGAAAATATATTTTAAAAACTCGATTAATGTAACCATTTAGAAGAAAACAGCATGTTTAACTCTAGATTTTAGACCTAGGGCGCCGCCATCTTGGAATGTCGTTGTGTCTGACGTCACGGGGTTGGTTCCGTTCTCTCAGCCGTACAGATACAGTGGAAGTAAAGGAGACTGTAAAGCCTATTTTAACCCAATGCGTGAAGTTGTGGACGTGGAGCTGCTGCAAATACAAGCATCACATGAGTGTCTAATATAAAAGTACATATATTTAATATATTTTTATTTTTCCCCCTTTTAATTACCGATCATTTGATGCGCTTTGATCCACTCTCTGTATTACGCCTGTCTGGGTTTCAACCATGATTGTAACGGACTGAACACGGAGACTGAACAGCCTCATTTAACCATACATATTTTCATTATAGTGGAATCCAATGTACAAAATAATATAAACTTGACTGAGTGCTTCATTTCCCCTTTAAGAGTCTAAACACACAAGAGTAATCCATCGATGCGCAGCTCTAGCTGCAGTCTAGGCGCCAGTCTAGGAGGTTGGAGAACTCGAGGCTCGTCTGTCCTTGGAGGGTAACAGGAATCTGTCTCTTGCTTGCTACTCTGCCAAGCGAGGTCCAGAATTATGAAGCCTTGGAATCGTCTCGTCGCGGGTCTTGGATCGCATCCGTGGCGCTGCATAGTCTCTGGGGGCCTCGGGATGGGTATTCCCAGTTGGACATAGAGAACAAAGAGAATAATTAGCGTAGCTGCTGTTCATAGTGTATATAAAGGAAATACGTGGAGCACATTAATGCATCATACCGCTAAGTGATGTATTGAGTGTATGCTTTACTAAAAAAATAGGTCTTTAATCTAGTTTTGAACTGTGAGAGTGTGTCTGAGCCTTGGACATTTTCAGGAAGGCTATTCCAGAGTTTAGGAGCCATAAATGAGAAGGCTCGACCCCCTTTACTTGACTTTGCTATTCTGGGTACTACCAGAAGCCCTGAGTTTTGAGATCTTAAAGAGCGGGTTGGATTGTAGCGAGACAGAAGGTTGGTTAGATAAACAGGAGCTAGATTATTTAATGCTTTATATGTAAGAAGTAATATTTTAAACTCAATATGAAACTAACAGGCAGCCAGTGTAACAAGGATAAAATTGGGGTGATATGATCATATTTTCTAGACCTTGTAAGAACTCTGGCGGCTGCATTTTGTACTAGCTGAAGTTTGTTAATAGAGGAGGCTGGGCAACCAGCGAGCAGAGCATTACAGTAATCCAATCTAGAAGTCATAAAAGCATGAAATAGCTTTTCTGCATCTGAGATGGATAGCATACTTCGAAGCTTAGCAATATTTCTCAGATGAAAAATTTATCCATCCACCTCACCGGCAGCCTTAAGTTCCTTCTTCGTAGGTAAGAAAGATGAAGGTGTCTGGCCCTGCATAGACTATCGGACAATGAACTCCCACTTCATTCCTCAACCATATGCCCTGGTTCCCACCGCTCGAGAAACTGCGCGGTTCACACGTATTCAGCAAGCTGGATCTGAGGAGTGCTTACAATCTCGTCCGAATCAGAGCTAGAGAGGAGTGGAAAACTGCGTTCATCACCACTGCTGGCCACTACAAGTACCCTATGGCCTTTCCATCTCACATGCTGTCTTCCAAACATTCATGAGTGAGGTATTCAGAAACTTCCTCCACCAGTTTGTATATCCTCATATTCCCGAAATCTGGCTGAACACCATGATTATGAGCCTCAAGTTCTCCAGTGCCTGTGACAAGGTAAGCTTTTCTTGAAGCTTGAGAAGTGCGAGTTCCATAAGTCCTCCATGCAGTTCCTCGGGTACATTACATCCCCTGAAGGCTTCCAGGTGGACCAGAGGAAGGTAAAGGCCATCAGAGAATGGAAACAACCCCACTCTGTTAAAGATCTCCAACGTTTCCTCTGCTTTGCAAACTTACACCAAAGATTCATTCAGAACTACAGTTCTCTGTCTGCTCCTTTGACCTCCCTCCTTTGTGGCAAGCCCAAGTCCCTGGTCTGGGACCAGCTGGCCCACAAAGCCTTCAAAAGACTTAAGAATACTTTTAGTACAGCCCCTCTCCTCCAACATCTAAATCCACATCCCACGTCCCTTTACAGAATCAGAATCAGAATCAGAAAGAGCTTTATTGCCAGGTATGTTCACACATACGAGGAATTTGTTTTCGTGACAGAGCTTCTACAGTGCAACAGAATTACAGAGACAGGACAAAAAACAGATAATAAATATATTCAAAAAATAGAAGTAAGTGTTAAATGCAACTATACAAATGGACAAGTGTATGTACAGGTGTATTACTATATACAACATTATATGTGCAGCTGTTATGTGCAAATTGGCATGTAAAGTGTGCTGTTAAATAAGTGTATGCGTGTGTAAAAAGTGTATTTGTTATGTGCAAATTGGCATGTAAAGTGTGTTGTTAAATAAGTGTATGTGTGTGTAAAAGGTGTATTGCAAGTAGTGATGTTGGTTCCATGATTGTTATCATCAAGTGTTCATGAGATGGATTGCCTGAGGGAAGAAACTGTTTCTATGTCGGGCTGTTCTGGTGCGCAGTGTTCTGTAGCGACGACCAGAAGGTAACAGTTCAAAGAGGCAGTGTGCTGGGTGTGAGGGGTCCAGAGCGATTTTGGCAGCCCTTCTGCTCGCTCTGGATAAGTACAGTTCTTGGAGAGTAGGGAGGGTTGTACCAATGATTCGCTCAGCAGTCCGAACTATTCGACGTAGTCTTCGAAGGTCAGATTTGGTAGCTGAGCTAAACCAGACAGTTATTGAAGTGCAGATGACGGATTCAATGATGGAGGTGTAGAACGATGGATTATAATCCGAACGAATGAAAATAAAACAATATTTATACTGTTTTACCAAGCCAAGCCAAGACAACATTTGTTTTCAAAAAGAGTTAGAAAGTGCACATTCCAAGCTTCATGCAGGGTAGGTCTCTCATATATTCGTGGAGATTCCGCTGCTTTTTTCTGATGTCTGCCAGTTTACATGTCGTGCACATCTCACATGGATGACTGATGACTGTAATAACAAAGCCAAAGTAGCTCATGGGTGTGGTCACATTAAAAATAATTAGATCAGACTGAGAAACTAGACATAATGTTTCTTTCATACTGATTACTTTATCAAACGATATTCATTTTCAACATGACTTACTGAGTTTTAGTTTATTTTAGTGACGCGTTTCTAAAAACAGATCATGGAGAGACAAAAGATAGAATCCACACACTGTTCATTCTCCTTATTTTGCAAAGGCACACACTTTTGTTGTTATTGTAAGTGTACACAAAAAACACACCTAACAGATTCAAATGGTGCATAACACTTATTTGTGTGACCAAAATGAAGAGTATTCTTAGTGTCTTTGCACTGATTAGAAAGAGATAAAAGGGTTTGAAAGTGCATTCTTAGTGCCCTTAGTGAAACCACCAAAAGAGTTCCAGCAACTATTTTGGTATTTGCTACCAACAGAGACTGTGTTTAAAAACAGTGTTTTAGAATGAAAACACTTCTCATCCGCAAGGTCTTTACTGTGTTAAAGAGAAACTCTCTCATTCAACCTATACAAACCAAAATACCTTAACCGTTCTTGTACACTGGGCTTGTACTTGCTATTTGTCAATAGCGTATTGACTATATAAAAAAGGCTTGATTAATCAGGGAAAGATTGTATAGACCAGGAGACCCAGTCTGAGAGCAAATGTGGGTAGCCATATGTCCATTTTTTATCCATCTATAGGTTAATGACCAGTTTGTTGAGGTTTAGTGTAAATGCCCACACAGTGAATTATGAAATTGAAAGCAGCACAGAATCATTGAGATGAGCCAAAGGTGTGTCAAGCGAAAACACCAGGCAGCAACCAATCACTGTGAAATGTAGACAAGACTAGATTTTTTTCTGGATTACTGATCTGAAATCACTTACATGTAGACTAATTTGAGAATGTATGCCTTTGTGTCTATGCATTGATCATTTCTTGCATGTGTGATAAACTTGTAAACAGGATGTCTACCACCTAATTAAAACATGCATACTCAGCCGTAAATTTAACAAGCACCAGAGCAGTGGCGTTGTAGCATAGCCAGCAGGACTGAGAGCACAATGTAGTGGAAATATACCATAATGGTGTGTTTGCACTGATTATTTGGGAGCACAACAAACATTTTCAGTTCAGTCATATGGAGGTTGAATGTAAACGCCCAAGCAACGCAGAAATTTGGTCTGCCATGAGAAAGCATTGAGAACAGCCGAGAGCATCAGAATGATTTGCCAAACCTCAATTTTATCCAAAATGGCAGACTGCAACCAATTGCTGTAAAAAGTAGGCAATCGCAAGATGAAGTAGGTTTCTGAGTTTTTGCAAACTGTATTAATAGATAGATAGATAGATAGATAGATAGATAGATAGATAGATAGATAGATAGATAGATAGATAGATAGATATCTACCTATATATATATATATATATATACACACCTCTCAATGATTCTGTGCTGCTTTCAATACCATAATTCACTGTGTGGGCATTTACACTAAACCTCTGTATTAATGAACTGAATACGCTCTCTGCTCTGTGCTCCCAGCTTGCCAGGGGAAAAGTGCCATTAGTTTCAGTTACAGCCAGGATGTCGATGTGAGGAGAAGGTCTACCACATTAATCTTCTAAATAAATGGGTAGTACCCCAAGAGGATCTGGTGGCCTTCACCCAAAGCTCCCCGCCGATAGTCAGTATGGGAGAGCAGCTGTCGGCGGGTCAGAAGACCGAGCTGGAATCCCTGGTCAGTCAGTTCCAGGATGTGTTCAGTGATTGACCCAGGCGGACAACCCTAATACAGCATACCATCCGGACTCCTCCTGGCCAAATAGTTCGGCAGCGGCCCTATCGGGTACCGGAGGCCCGCCGACAGGCTATCAAGGATGAAATAGCCCGGATGAAGAAGTTGGGGATAATTGAACCATCTCGGAACCATCCCTGGTCTGGCCTGATAGTGATGGTACCGAAGCAAGATGGCACCCTCCGCTTCTGCAACGACTTCCGCAAGCTAAATGACATCTCCAGCTTTGACGGATACCCAATGCCCAGAGTGGATGAGCTGCTAGACCGTCTCGGTGGGGCCAGGTTTATCTCGACACTAGACCTAACAAAAAGATATTGGCAGGTACCCCTAAAAGCAGAAGATAAAGAAAAAACAGCTTTCAGCACATCATCTGGCCACTGGCATTATCGGGTCCTTCCCTTCGGGTTGCATGGGGCACCTGCCACGTTCCAGAGACTCATGGACATTTTGCTTTGGCCCCATCAAGATTACGCCACCGCTTACCTTGATGACGTTACCCTGAGCGTTGGGAGAACCATCTGGACCGGTTGCGGAGGGTGCTGATGAAGCTCTGTCGGGCTGGGCTAACCGCCAACCCCAAAAAGTGTCACCTTGGTCTAGCGGAAGCACGTTACCTTGGTTTTCAAGTAGGACAGGGGTTGATCAAGCTACAGCCCAACAAAATAGAAACTGTACAGCGAGTGGAACGGCCGAAAAATAAAACCCAGGTACGTGCTTTCTTGGGGTTGGCTGGTTATTACCGCTTTTTTATTCCCAACTTCTCCCCGATAGCCTGTCCCCTGTCCGACCTGACAAAGAAGGGGCAGCCAGAGAAGATTCAGTGGTCTGCAGCGGCGGAGGAAGCCTTCCAGACGCTGAAGACGGCCTTAACGTCGGCACCAGTTCTCCACGCCCCGGATTTTGGCTGCCCCTTCCTACTTCATACGGACGCTTCCGACACAGGACTGGGTGTGGTCCTGTCACAGATCCAGTACGGAGAGGAGCACCCAGTCACATACATCAGTCGGAAGCTCACATCCGCAGAGACTAGGTACGCAGCCGTGGAGAAAGAAGCCCTTGCCATCAAGTGGGCAGTCCTGGAGCTGCGCTACAACTTTCTCGGCAGGAGCTTCACACTGGTGACCAACCACGCCCCACTACAGTGGATGTCCCGGGCCAAGGAGACCAATGCCCGTGTCACCAGAGGGTTCCTCGCGCTCCAGAACTTCCATTTCTAGGTCCAACATTGCCCAGGAACCTCCTACGGCAACGCGGATGGACTCTCGCGGATGTGGTCAGGTTGGGCAGGATTGGCACCCATTAATTTGCATCCCCCCTTCTTTCTTCTCTACTCCACAGAAGGATTTCCCGTACCAGGACGATGCTTGGGGGGGGCGGGGGATGGGGGTGTGAGGGGGGGGTAGTGTGGTGGGTCGCCCAATGCTTAATCAACGTCATCCTGGGAGAAGAGCACAGAGGCCACCTGAATGTGATCACGCCTGGAGCTCGTCAACTCCAACAGGATAAAAAGCCACAGCTAGGACAAGTGTATGACAAGCCTCTTCGCTACTGCTTGTACTAACAAGTTCTCTCTCTCTCATACAGAAAGCACGGAGTGACCGAATCGGGCAATCAGCGTTTCACAGCAGCACAAACCAAATAGGACTCACATCTCACCCATGAATCACCTACAGACTCACTGGAAGCACAGCTACACTGGGAATCAAGGGAAGAGCACCGAAGACACGTTCACGATTTCACCTCACTGTAAATAAAAAAGCCCTTCGGGGGTGTGTTCAATCACAACATGTGTTTGCCTTTTCACTCCAACCTGCTACTATATATATATATATATAGTGCAAAGAGCAAAACTGCATCCACAGTGCTAAAGAATTCACGTTGTCATAGAAAGCAAATCTTATCATTCAAGATGTGAACATATTGCAGTTAACATATACATTTAAGTAAAGCAGAAAGATTAATCAAGATGTCACAATGGGCCTTTGTCCATAATTTTTAATCAATATCACATTTGTCATCAATATCAACAGTCGCTCTTATAAGAACAGTTCAGTTATGGTTGTTTCTCCAGTGAGCCTGGAACAGCGCTTCGATTACAATTACAAACCGTTCTTGGCCTAGAATTTTCAGGTTTTATAATTTGCATCAACCAAAAATTAAGCATTGCAGTAAAAAAATATATATATTTTGCACTATTGTTTTAATATGCATGTCAATTTAATAAATGATATATCTGCTACAAAACAAACAAAAGTTTCAGTGTAAACTTATGTTGGAACTCACCGGCACATTGCAGAACTTTAAAACCAGTTTGAATCAAGCTTGGAAGTTGGGCGCCACATTGGCTACATTCACACTGCGAGGCTTAGTCCTCAAATCTGATTTTTTTTCTCAGATCTGATATTTTTGCATAACACTGCGGTTATAAATGTGGCCAATATCAGATTTGCAATATGAACAGATCATGGTCCTAAACTGTCCCGCATGCGCAAAAGTGCAGTTACGGACAGCACAGAATGTCTAATTATTCACACAATGTGTATACTGAAGTAAGCACGTTGTCATGCTTAATGTAATTATTGCCCCTTTCACAGACAACAGTGGTGTATTTCATGAACTGAAAGTGGTTGTTCTGCTACTGCGAATGTGTATTTGAAACCTAAAACAAGTCTCTTGTGATCGAAAACACTGATCATTTGTGATTTATGACAACCACAGTGCGCGTCTATCTGACCACCGCTGTAGTGAACTCATCATGTGTTAATGAGCAGCCGCAGACTGAACTGTGAAGGCGCAGTTGGTTTATCTCTGTTTGCAGAGTTATTTCCCTTACGTCGTTATAAACAAAAGACACGTGCAGAGAGGGGTGCTTGAGCACCTGCACTTTATGCTTTCTGAGAGAAAGTTCGTCCTTAAAATGGAAGTGCCCCCTCCTTTGAGCACGGATCCCCTATCCGCAACACGCCACGACACAGCTTTGCGATCAACCCATGCTCTAATCGTTAACAAGCTTAAGTTTTGCCTTCAAAATCTTTTTTTTTTTTAAATGAACAACCAAGTTTCTGTGGTAAAATAATCGCCCTGTGTGCCGATCTACTGCTGCTGAGGAGTAGATGACATCTGCAGCACAGAATGATGATGCATGTCACTTAAAGGTTATGTAAAAGTCACATGAAATCCAACATAACCGTTCACACTGCGGTCGCATTGCAAAATATCAGATCTGTGTCTGATTTAAGACTGCATATGAAAGTGCCACAAATCTGAAATGAAAACATCAGATTCCATGCGGTTTGGGCTGTTCACACTGTCAAGACCAGAGTCACATGTGGGCAAAAAAATCTGATTCGGGCCACATTTGCCTGCAGTGTGAATGTAGCCATTGTCTCAGTCATTTAGACCTGGCTCGAGGGCTTATATACCATCACCGATAACAGAGGACCCTATTTTTTTTTTACCATACTCTGTGCGCAGATGTTCGAAACACCCTTCAGCTAACTTTGTTAATGATTAAATCTAAACAAAGTGGTTTCACAGGATTTTGCATCACGAGACTTTTGAATGACTCCCTGGTCATGCGCTAGTCACAAGGGGACATCCTGATTTCGTTGTACAAATTAATGCATACGAATGAAAGACAATCTCTTGAAATGTTACAACTAAGGCAGGTGCATCTGTAAATAATATGCAATAGTTTGCTCATATGTTATGTTTATTCCAACCAACCAGGTTAATCAATAAGTTGTTTTAACCCTTATAGCAGATAAAACTTCTGTATGTGTCTGAAATGTATGATGTCTGGTACTAAATGAAAGCTAGTGGCATTTGCAATACAGTGATGTAAATGAAAAGCTAGTAGTACAAACAGTATTCGTCTTTAACATTTGATATAAGTTACAAACTTACAAGAAATTTTACCACGTGAAACCAACATATAGTCTCTGTTAATAATTAACCTTTACTACATGATACGAGGCGTGGACCCGCCCTTCATGACAACTGCTCATTGGAAGACAGAGCTACAGGGATTGACCAAACCAGGTCACTTAAAAACGCCCTGCAGCCGTAAACCTTTGCTTTTTGCATCAGCTTGCTTGTGCTAGCTCTGCTCTCTGCCCCCCTCTCGCCCTGCACGGACACCGCACCACCACGCGATTGGGTCACCACAAACTTTCCATGCAAGTTTCGACAGAGCTGAAACCGCACAAACTTCTGCAAACCGACTCTCAGCAGAGTCCGTGATCTCGGCAACCCATGACAACAGCCACTCATAGTGAGTGAAACCGAAATACGTAATCGAAGCGAATCGCTACCCAATCAGGACCAACATGTTTCCCGAGACCAAGCAGGCGAGGGAAACTCAAGATTTTCTTCTGCAAAAGTGCAAGTAACGAACTAACTTTGTCTCTAACTGATCTGGTGCTGATTGATCTTAAGCAGTTAAAGATAAGTTAAATCTCTGCTTTTGTGGTTTCTCAGGCGTGATTCTAAGATCTAGTAAGAAGTACTAGAATTAATTTGGTACTGTTGTCAACTCATTTTGCATCCTCTGAACTGCCTCTTTGTGTATGTGAATGTGTGTGCATTTGTTTGTTTTTGCTTATTACGAAGTTAGTTTTATGTCACGAATCAGGGATCTGTGTGTCTGTGTGTGCGTATGGTTGTACCTGTGTTGGTGTGAGTGTGTTTGTTTGACTGTCTGTTTTCTTACCCCGTCAGCTGTGTGGTCACGTGGAGGGAATCATCCAATCGGCTGATTAGCGACAGCAGCTGTTTGGTGTTACCTCCGCTATTTAAATCCAGTGTCAATGTCTCCCTTTTGTCAGTCCGTTATACAACGTGTGTTTGTGTCTCTTTCCGTTGTGGAAGTTATCTTCTATGGCTATGATCTGCTTCCTGAACTGTGTCTCATGTGATCGACTATTGAGTTTGGTCTGTGAATACTGGCTATGATCTGCTTCCTGAACTGTGTCTCATGTGATGGACTATGAGTTTCGTCTGTGAATGGAGTTCCTGGAGTTGAATGAACTGCCAGTATTTTCTGAACCCAGGCCTCCTGACCCGCTGGAATTGAACGAACTGCCAGTATTTCCTGAACCCAGACCTCCTGACCTGCTGGAGTTGAACAAACTGCCAGTATTTCCTGAACTCTGGTCTCCTGACCCGCTGGAGTTCAACGAACTGCCAGTATTTCCTGAACCCAGGCCTCCTGATCTGCTGGAGTCGAATGAACTGCCAGTATTTCCTGAACCCAGTCCTCCTGACCCGCTGGAGTCGAACGAACTGTCAGTATTTCCCGAACCCAGGTCTCCTGATCCGCTGGAGTTGAACGAACTGCCAGTATTTCCTGAACTCAGGCCTCCTGATCCACTGGGGTTGAACAAACTGACTGTACTCCTTGAGCCAAAGCCTCCTGAACCACTGGGGTTGAACGAACTGACAGTTCTCCCTGAGCCGAAGCCTCCTGAACCACTGGGGTTGAACGAACTGACAGTTCTCCCGGTGCCAAAGCCTCCTGACCCGCTGGAGTCGAACAAACTGCCAGTATTTCCTGAACCTAAGCCTCCTGACCCACGGGGCTTGAACGAACGGCCAGTGCCTCTTGTACCGAAGCCTTCTGACCCACTGGGGTCGAATGATCTGCCAGTGCATCCTGAGCTTAAGCCTCCTGACCCACTGAGCCCCCTGATCCAATGGGGTCAAATGAACTGCCAGTGTTCCTTGAGCCGAAGCCCCCTGACCCACTGTGGTCGAACGATCTGCCAGTGCATCCTGAGCCAAAGCCGCCTGACCCAATGGGGTCAAATGAACTGCCAGTGTTTCTTGAGCCTAAGCCCCCTGACCCACTGGGGTTGGGCGAACTGTCAGTGTCTCCTGTGCCTAAGCCTCCTGACCCACTGGGGTCAAACAAACCGCCAGTGCTTTTTGAACCTAAGCCTCCTGACCCACCGGGGTCAAACGAACTGTCAGTGCTTCCTGAACCAAAACTCCAGGTCCTCCATAGTTACATGTTCTTGTCCCTCCATCCCTCCCCCTGTTCCGCCTCCGCTCCACCTCCCGCCTGAACTATCTTTGGAGCGTCTGGAAGCCGCTCATTAGAGGGGGGGTAATGTCACGGATCAGGGATCTGTGTGTCTGTGTGTGCGTATGGTTGTACCTGTGTTGGCGTGAGTGTGTTTGTTTGACTGTCTGTTTTCTTACCCCGTCAGCTGTGTGGTCACGTGGAGGGAATCATCCAACCGACTGATTAGCGACAGCAGCTGTTTGGTGTTACCTCCGCTATTTAAATCCAGTGTCCACGTCTCCCTTTTGTCAGCCCGTTATACAACGTGTGTTTGTGTCTTTCAAGCTCCCTGTGTGTTAATGCTGGTGGTGAGTTGCTGTGAATCTCTTTCCGTTGTGGAAGTTATCTTCTATGGCTATGATCTGCTTCCTGAACTGTGTCTCATGTGATCGACTATGAGTTTCGTCTGTGAATACTGGCTATGATCTGCTTCCTGAACTGTGTCTCATGTGATCGACTATGAGTTTCGTCTGTGAATGCTACTTCCTGGTTTACTGTGTGAAGTTTTCATCAGCTGTTTACCTGCATCGTTTCCACGAGAAGATACTCCTGTATTCTCCACCGCCTCATTCACGAAGTTATTTGATCCTTGTTTGATCTCAGTCTGACATTAAACTTTTTTTTTTTTTTACTCTCGCACTTGGGTCTCCCTGTTGTACTGTGACAGTTTTATGTATCGTAGTGTAGCTCAATAAATCTTTGTTCTCATTTTGTAAGAACTGTCTTCTTGTTTATGTGCTCCTAAAGCCTGGTTTATACTCGACGCGTCCGTAAGTTCGCTTGAGTGCGTGTGGCAAATATGACGTCATCGCGGAGTTTCCGGATGTTCGCTTTGGGTGCGAATGGTTTCGGCTAGCGGAACGCACAGGATTTTTTGAGACTCGAGCAAACAGCACGCGCGGTGCCTTGTCTGATTTGAGTTGTATATGAAACACTTTGAAGAGATTTTGTCTGAAACAGGTACGAATGTAAAGATATCTTTATGATCAGTGATTATAGAGATAACCAGATGATCAGTAATTCTTGGCTAGAAATTGCAACAGCAGTGAGAAAGGAGAGAAGTTTTTGTTTAAAGGTTTAGAAAGACCTGAGGGATGAGTTTATTAAAGCCAAAAGAGGCCAGTGGAGACACAGGTACACAATTACAGAATGTTTCTCCACCATTCATAGGTTTAACACTGATGTATATATTACAGTTGCATTTAAAACAATTTAATAGTAACAAAACTATAATGAAGAAACGAATTATTTCTTTGACTGGACAGGAATATTTGAACCGTGTATTAAAATCGGTTTACAACATTATGCCGTTTTTCTAGGCTTTATTGGTGATTATGATCAGGAATGTTGGATTATTATTGCCTTTTTAGCATAAGAAGAGGACAAAAACTAACCAGACAGTACTGTGTAAATTGTGGAGCGGGCTAAATAAATTAAAAAAAAATCTGTATTATTTAGTAAGTGTACTTTTTGCTATTATTCTTGCCATAATAAAATATATATATTTGTTGAGGAACCCGTGTTCTCGTCATTATTATTTTAATACACTTTAATAGGTAAAACTGTCTGAGATATGAACAAAAGCAAGTGATGCATCAAAGTTTGATAAAAAAAATCTTGAACTGTTACAAAAATCTTTATAATCATTAAAATAATTTATAAAAATAATAAAAATAACTAGCTTAATAAACATCAATAATATTAATGATATGACGTAGTTCCTGAAACTTTCGTATTCTCTGTTTTTCTGTCTGACTTTACGGTCAGTTTCATTTGACCGCCCCCTGTCGTTTTAAAGAATATCACAACAAACGCAGAGAGTACAAAAGTCTCATCCTTTTCGCGAGGTGCGCGCGCACTCAGCGGAGGTGCGCGATGTGGCGCCAGGCAAAAGTATAAATCCAGCTTAAGTCATTGTCTCGAATTGTAGATTTTGTTACCTTGCTAAAAGTTAATCCAATACTGTGGTATGTTATTATCATTGACCACGTAAATTATATAAACAAGATTGGTAAAATGTGATATCTTCTATTTGCTGGGCGAATGGTAGATAAAGTGTGAATCTTTTAATCTGATTCAATCAATGATTTGAATCTTTAAGATCCGATCCGTTGAAATGAGCTAATAAATCCCTGATCGGTCTTTTTAATATAGCTTGGACCCCTACACTTCATAAAGGTGAGCTTCTTTGGCCATGTGTTAGATCTTAAAATTTAGCAGACATTTGTGCTAAACACGCAGTGAATGCAACGCATCAAGATTTGGGCACCTTCTCTGAAAACACTCGATTGATCTCAGCTGGCGGATCAACATTCATCACACGATCGTTGTTATTGGCGCCATTATTTGAAACTTTAGGTGGGTTTGCAAACCAGTGTACTTTTCACTCTTCATCTGACAGCAAAAGCCTTGAGTGATTGACAGCTAATATGAACCAATATAGTGGCAGGTAAGATCGATTCAGCATGTTTCTGGAAAAAAATCTAAACAGGTCACACTACCATGCAGTCACACAAATGCTCCCAATTATATTATGCGGTCGCAAGCCAGCTGGGTACCCAATTTGTTGCAGCACACACGCGAACGAACTCCACTTCACATGATGTTGCTCAGGTCCTACTCTCAACATATAAATAAATCCACGCAAATTTTAAAATAAAGGCCTGCACTTAACACAAATTGAAAATTTATCTAAAAAAAATTGGGCTTGAAAATGTAATACCTCATCAGATGACGTTTATTACTTTTTAATGCCCTTAATTTTGGCTAATTTCATTTTCTACCTTTTACTCTCTTTTACAACACCGCGGACACCCTGAGACTATAATGAAAACCAGCCAAATAAGGATTTTTATTGAATACTGAAAACCGTTATTTTACCTCTCACACGATTCATTTTATTACTTATAATCTCCTTTCTTGAGCAGCAAATAAGAATAGTCAATTGGACAGTTTCATTTTCAGAGCTGCTACTGCAGTAAATTCGAGCCATTAAAGAAGAAAAAAGCACTCGTATGAGCGGAGCAACAGTTGGACAATTTCATTTTTGTGCAGTGGAGGGGGAATTTAAATTCTATAGAAAAACAATTACTAAAGGACGCTGTTAATCCTCAATATTAAATTTTATTCACAATTTTTCCTACATTAATCACACGCTCTCTATTTAGGATTTTCCAAAATAAAAACATTTTGACTGAGTGGGCCAGCCTTCAGTTTGAGTGGCCCAGTGCCACACTGGCTCATGTGTAGCCTCGGCACTTATTTGTAGTGGTTCCTAAAGGAATAGTTCACCCAAAATGAAAATTTAATCACTATTTTCTCAGCCTCATGTGGGTTTAAACCACTTTTTCCAACTACGGAAGTCAATGGTTACAGACTTCCAACTTTCTTGAGAATATTTTATCCAAGATGGTGCCGAGCATGGCCGCCGTGTTGCGAGCTCTCAGCAAACCTTGTTGTGTTTTACTTGTATTTTTGTTGTTTTTTTGTGCTGGATGTACACGTGCTTATTGCCTATGAAAGGCACACACTTCTGGAAATTGGTTCCCTCGTCGCACATCGAAGACCGCACATCGTGTGAGTTCTTTAACAACGCTCTGTTTACAAACACAGCAACAGAGCGCTTTGTCTGGGTCACACAAGCGAGGCGACGACGAAAACGCAGCCGGAAAAGAGGAAAGAGAGCCTCGTCAGACTTCGACCTCCGCTCCCCACCATTCTGTTGGCTAACGTTCAGTCACTGGACAACAAACTTTCCTTCCAACGGGAAACAAGAAACTGCTGCATTATCTGTCTTACAGAAACCTGGCTATCTGCGGAGGTTCCAGACACAGCTGCTGAACTTTCTGAATTCTCCGTGCACCGCGCGGATAGAACGAAAGAACTCACAGGAAAAAGCAAAGGAGGAGGTGTTTGTTTCTTTATTAACAACTTATGGTGTGATGAGAGAAACACACTCTGTTAGATCGTTTTGTTCTCCTGATCTGGAATACCTCACGCTTCTGTGTCGACCATACTGGCTACCAAGGGAATTTACAGCGGTTATCATCATGGCTGTTTACATTCCCCCTCAAGATAATAATGCATAGAAGACGTGGTTCCAACAAAAACTGTCCATATCTACCCCAACCAAAAACCATGGATCAATGGCGAAGTTCGAACAGCGCTATCAGTGCGAACTTCCGCCTACAAATCCAGAAATGCGGAGGAACAAAAACAGGCAAACTACAACCTCAGAAAAACCATCAAAGCAGCAAAACGTCAGCACAAAGACAAGGTAGAAAGTCAATTTAACACTAATAATGCAAGGAGCATGTGGCAGGGACTTAATTACATCACAGACTTTAAAAGTAATAAACCAGCCACCGTAAACATTGCTGCATCTCTCCTGGACGAGTTCAACTCTTTCTACGCCTGCTTTGAAGCCCAGAACAGCGTGCACACACAGCGTGCTCCTGCAGCCGATACAGAAACCTCTGTAGCGGATGTAACGAGATCTTCCGGTCGCATGAACATCTGCAAAGCAACGGGCCCAGGCAGCATTCCTGTACGTGAACTTAGAGCATGCGCACACCAGCTAGTGGGGGTTTTCATGGACATCTTTAATTTCTCGCTCTCTCGGTCTGTGATTCCCACGTGCTTTAAGACGCTACTATTGTGCCAATACCGAAATCAGCTAAAACCACCTGCTTGAATGACTGGCGTCCTGTTGCACTGACACCCATCTTTAGCAAGTGCTTTGAGAAGCTAATTAAAGGGCCACGAAGCCCCCCAGTCTCAGCGTGGTGTTTTCACACCTCTAGTTTGGAAAAGCTCAGTAAAGTGGGTGTCCAGCTCTGTTTAGGTGAGAGTGTCGGGAAGGTTTTGCATAAAAATTGGGGTTTCCATTTGTGCACGACCTCATTTTCACACAGACTGTGTTTACATGGACATCAGTAATCGAAGTATTTGCCAAATTATTAATTTGTTGACTTTAACGGCAGTTTCTCTTTTTTTTTCGGATTCGCGTGATGGGCAGGGCTTCTGTCTATGGTTTGGTGACTGTAGCTTTATTGATAAATGGCTAACAGGGGTTTTATAGAGAGAATAACTGTGTTTATGTGCTTTATGAAGGCTGATAAACAGCGTCAATTCGTTTGGAGCTGTGTCTGAGTTCACTAGATTATTTCAGAGGTGCACCCAGCTCTGTGAGCTCATAAACTCCTTCAGAAACTGAACCTGGATGAGCGGTGCTTCTGACTGAGCCGAGCCCAGTCTGATGAACTGTTGTCGTCAGAAGGATTTTCCCTCGGGACACCAACAACAGGCGCTACGTCATAATCACACCCCCACAAGAGCTAGCTCCTGATTGGTTAACACGGTGCGAACGTCCGCTAAAGCTCATTTTCATTTCATTTTCAAACTGAAGCGATTCACGCGAATTGCGCGTCAAACACGCTGCACCATTCGCGCGTATCGAGCTGCAGGATGCCTATTCGCGCCTTTGCATTGACTTAACATGTAAATCACTCGCGCTTGACAAGTCTTCCGCGTCTGCTGTGAACGCAGCATAACAGGTACAATCTTCGAAGTGATCATGAATATTAATGAAGTTGCGCCGAATACACAATAGAGCGCTCTGGTTGGTTTCAACCAAGTCTATCTCATGAATGAATGCAGTACACTCAGAGACGTCAGAATGTTCTGGCCGGGACAGACGTCCACTCCCCACGCTGGAATATACGCATGGATCTCATCGGCGTGACGCAGCTTCAAAAATCCGTTTCAAACCGGAAGAACGAATTTGCTCGAAATAACACAAAAACAACCAATTTTCACTTTTTAGTCAATTATATGTGTCCTAATAATGTTTATAGCAGCGTGGGACACATATATGACTGTCAACAGCTCAAAAAATGTGTTTTGGTGTTTCGTGACCCTTTAAAAACCACATCTGCTCTACTGCCCGCTCACACTGACCCTCTGCAATTTGCATACAGAAACAACTGCTCCACTGATGATGCAATTGCTTTCACCTTGCACACTGCTCTGTCTCACCTGTAAAAACAAAAACACATATGTGAGAATGCTGTTTGTGGACTACAGCTCAGCATTCAACACCACAGTGCCTGCCAAGCTGGTGGAGAAGCTCCAGGCTCTGGGCCTACACAGCTCTCTGTGCAACTGAATCCTGGACTTCCTGTCAAGCAGACGCCAGGTGGTCAGAATGAACAACATCACCTCATCCACACTGGTGCTCCACAGGGCTGTGTTCTTAATAGTGCTGGGTATCGAGTTCGATACTTTTTAAGCACCAACCGAATCGTCTCGATACTATCGAGTATCTAAAAAATCATTTTCGTTCAGTTCCAAATTTCGATAGCCAGGGGTATAACGTCAACGCCCTGTAAACGTGCCCGGATCAAATGCTGGTGATTGGCTGCTGCGAGGCTGTCTTGAAAATCAATAGTTTATGGCAGTTACGCCCACTCGCCCAGATTTAATTTTCCACATATGAACAGCTAATTAATATACTGTTATTATTCTAATAATTATGTAAACAACAACAGTCTTCCACGAAAACACTTACATTTTGTGACACAACAGGAGTAGTATTTTTGAAAATATGTATTAATGGCATTTGTATATGTATTTGATACTGTATATGTCGATTTAGTATTGACATTGCTATTTTATATTTTAACATCCATAGCTACTGGAAAACAACACAATTACAACAAAGATGGGAATTCCTGAAACAGTAAGCAGCAGCATGATGCACTTTCAGAGCTCTGTTAACTGTGCTGAATGTCTGCTGTCCTAGAAGAGGAGATGGTGCTCTTCAATTTAGGTGGCTTTATCAATGCAGTTTTTTTTGTGCTTTTTAGATTTTTTTTTACTCAACGTGAAATACAAAAATGATTTTCTAAACATGGTAATATGATAGTTGAAGATTAACCTTACTGGGTTAAGTACACCATTGTTTTATATTTAATTATGTTTTTGGTGCTTTTAATATGTAAATGTATTTGATGTTTAATGTTAATGAACAGTGTAAGATTTATGAAAATATGCATGATTTAAGAGAGAGAGACACAAGATTGAAAAGCACCACACCCAGCTGAGAAAGGACAATGGGACCTACGTTTTTACCCAAACTCTTCACACCCTTCTCTTGCCTTCATTTACATGTGAAGCATCTCACCCTCTCTTCCTTGAACTCACACAAAAATGTTTATCTCAAAGTATGAACTGTTCTATATCCATGCAAGTGACTATATCTATCATGTTTGATATCATTTGAAATGTCTCAGTGCGACTGGTGCAATGGTCTCATTCCCTCAGAAATAGCCATAACCAAATAATAAATTGATGACTTCAGGTATCTTTTACACAACTGCTAAGGGTGTGACCGGGGGTTCAGGAACCCTCACTAAATGTAAATGCCCTCTGTTATTCAACACACACCCCTTCTATCTCTTGGTTTTTGACTACTTAAGGAACAGCTTCCAGCTGGTCAGGGCGCTTTTTGTAACCAAAGTGGCCCGTAGCGTGAAGCCCTCTAGAGCTTCACACTATGTATATGCAGAGTCAGGTAATGCATCTTCTAAATCTTGGATTTATCTTTGAGAATTTGATGTTTTGTATTGATCGTTTATGAATTGACTGAATGAATTGGCACAATACACATTTACCTGACTAATAAATTGTTATATTTGAACGTTCTTGTTACTCTGAAATTATTTACTCAGATAAGTTAAGAATGTGCAAGACTTCATGATAGACTAAACATAACACATGTTAGATGGAGATCCTAGAAATTCCAACTTATCGTCTGACTTTAGTTATGTTATTCGTTAGAAATCACTACGGTGAGTCAGAGTAATTTCACTAAGATGAAATGTAATAGAGTTAGAATAATTTCATTAAAGGATAACTACAAAGTTTTCTTTAAAAGGTACTAACGAGCTATTAAATCTTAGATCAGGGATGTCCAAGCTCGGTCCTGGAGGGCCGGTGTCCTGCAAAGTTTAGTTCCAACCCCAATCAGAGACACCTGGGCTAGCTAATCAAGCACTTACTAGGCTTTCTAGAAACATCCTTGCAGGTGTGTTGAGGCAAGTTGGAGCTAAAATCTGCAGGACTCCGGCCCTCTAGGACCGAGTTTGGACACCCCTGTCTTAGATGGTACTGATTTTTACCTCTGGTTAAATATTTATAAATAAGTTATACAACTTAATATATAAATAAGTTGTACGTGATTATTTTAATCATGGAAAATTAGGGCTATAGGCTACTGATTTAACCCCTGATTATTGTTTGAGTTTTAACTAAGTGTACGTAGATGATTGTAGGAATCAAATGATTACTATTTAGATAATGACATCGTCTGTCTGTCTATTAAATAGTATTAATCACTAACTGCTAATTATTAATCAGGCTAGTGAATCTATGATGCATTACTGCCAGCGTAAAGTATCATAGATTCACAACAAATGAGTAAATAAGAGTAAAAGTACTAATGGAGCTAGATTAATTTCATTAAAGAATGGCTATAAAGTTCTTTGAATGGTACTGATGAACTATTGTTTTCGTTAGATTAATTTCATCAAAGAACAGCTATAAAGTTCTTTGAATGGTATAACTATTATGTTCGTTAGATTAATTTCATCAAAGAACAGCTATAAAGCTCTTTGAATGGTTCTGATGAACTATAGTTTTCGTTAGATTAATTTCATCAAAGAATAGCTACAAAAACCTTCTTTAAACTGGTACTAGCGAACTAACCGCTGATTAATATTTCAATCATAACTAAGTTGTATGTGATTATCTCAATCATGGAAAACTGGAGCTATAGAGATACTGGTCTAACCCCTGATTAATGTTTCGACGTTAATTAAGTTGTACGTGATTATTTCAATCATGGAATACCAGAACTATAGACTATCCAGTCTAACCCCTGGTTATTGTTTGAGAATTAATTAAGTTGTACATGGGGAAAAATTGGTAAAAGTTATAAGATTATTCAAAAATATACCAAAATGTCTCAAAACTACTAAATTAATATAGTAATATTAAGCTATAAAATAGAGTCAGATAAAACGAGAACAAACGTATTAATTTTCTAAAACCATCTTATATCAAGATAGGAGTTAGATATGAGTTAAACTTGAAGTAAATCAACATTGTGCTCTGGAAAGATGCACGTGCAATTGAGCCTTCATCCAGCAGTAGACACCGCCGTTGGACTATTTGGCTGGACCTTACAACAGGATTATGCATTAAATGTGAATTCATGAGTTCAGAGTTCCTTTTGTGGAATGGTAATATTCATGTGACATTACACTAAAAAATAACCTCAGGGGGAAAAAAATACATTTTATGTTTATAGTTATTTTGAATACTTCACTATCAATCTTATTTTGTGACAACGGAAAATAAAGCATTCAGTAAAGTTGCTTCAGCAATGTTTAGTTCCCATTATACATTTTTAATTAAGTGGATCCAAAAAAAATAAATCGTGTTACAATTTAAAGTATTCAATTGGGCCATAACATGATCAGGCAGACTTGATGGTTTTTCATTTGGCTTAACACATTTCTCATTGAACCCATGTTAACAGGCTGTTGCTCCAATTGAAAAAAAAAAGAAAATAATATTAATAATGAATCAGTTCAGCAAATTTAGTTTGTGACCAGTCAGTAGAAAATTTTGAGTTCATTCATTCATTCATTTTCTTGTCAGCTTAGTCCCTTTATTAATCCGGGGTCGCCACAGCGGAATCAACCGCCAACTTATCCAGCATATTTTTTACGCAGCGGATGCCCTTCCAGCTGCAACCCATCTCTGGGAAACATCCATACACACACATTCACACTCATACACTACGGTCAATTTAGCCTACCCAATTCACCTGTACCACATGTCTTTGGACTTGTGGGGGAAACCGGAGCACCCGGAGGAAACCCACGCAACCACTGGGAGAACATGCAAACTCCACACAGAAATGCCAACTGACCCAGCCGGGGCTCGAACCAGCGACCTTCTTGCTTTGAGGCGAACGTGCTACTCACTACGCCACTGTGGCACCCAAAATTTTGAGTTGAAAAAGTTAATTTGTTTGTTTTTTTACAGTGAAGAAGAAATCTTTCTCTGTGCAATTGCTTGAATGCGAACAAAGTCCAAGTGGTCTACAATTTATCCTAGGACACTAAAACAAAAATGTTTAAGAACAATATGCTAATTTCCATGCTCCTCAATAAATACTGGCATTATATTTCCAATATAGTTAAATTTACTGCAGATGATATGAAAATAAACTAATCAATGAATGAACACACCACTGTATATCTTAGTACATTTATATTACACCACCTAGCCTAGATATTAATAAAAATGCTGTTCTACTAATAAAACACAGTAGCCTGTTGATTGACATAATTATTGACGTCTCCAGTCAAAACACCTTCACGATTCACTAACAATCCCCACCCAGCACGAGACGTCATTTCGACGTCGTTTTTTGGGCTAAATCACGTCGGCCCGTCATAGACTTCATTTAGCCCAAATATCGACGTCGAAAATTGGTCTGTATTTTGTCGGTCGGATTTGGTTTAAACATAGACCAAATATTGACGTGTTTTTTGTTTTGGCCGTCGGACTTGGTCCAAACATAGACCAAATATCGACGTGGTCTGTTTTGGCCGTCGAATTTAGTCCAGATTTAGCCCCAATAACTACATTAAAAAATATTTTTTTTATTGTCAGTTTAATTTGGTCCAAATTTAGCCCAGTATCAGACTTGAACATATGGCCATAAATAATTACATAATTTCCTCACAAAACGTCTATTTCTTTTTTTTCCAGTGCAATGTAGAATACAAAATATATTTATATAAATAGCCTAGTAGTTGTGCTCTAAATGACATTCAAATTATGCCAAACAAATTACTACTCTACTGCTGTTAACTCTTTCAGTATTTTCTTTGCTGCTGCACTGATGAAAACAACTTTTCATGTAAGTCGATTTGATAAAGCTAAATATTCCTACAAATATTAATAAATAATGTAAATAAAAATGTAAAGATCATCAACGTAAAAAAATAGATTAAATAGGCTAGAAAAAACAAATCGGTATGATGTGGATACACTTCCCAGATAGCACACATACGTTGGGCCGACGTCGGTCGAAGAGCGAAACGTCGGCCCCTTTAACTCTAACATCTAATAAATGATCGGCCAGACATAGGCATGATAATTCGGTCGTGCTCTATTGTTCCAGCTCATCAAACGTCGGCTCTGCGTCGGCTCACGACCAGAAGAACTTCATAAGCTCTTTATCTCTCGTGCCAAATGAAATCCGGCATATTTTGGTTTACAAATAAGTTTTCGCGACTAGCCATGCCTGTTGCGTTGGTCGGTCCGGGTTTAAATAGCCTAAATAAATGCATTAAAACTGACAAAAATACAGTTTCAGTTCAATGTAATATAAAGTTTTTTTTTTTCATTGTTGATTGTTTTTTTCCCAGTGATGGGTTGCAGCTGGAAGGGCATCTGCTGCATAAAACATATGCTGGATAAGTTGGCGGTTCATTCCGCTGTGGTGACCCCAGATTAATAAAGGGACTAAGCTGAAAAGAAAATGAATGAATGAATGAATAAGGATTGTTTTTTATATATAATGAAAACGTCAGTTGTATGGCTTTTCCTAAAACTTTTCCAGTGTAAGTTAAAATAAAAATCTGAGGCAACGACACTTCACCTTAAAAGAGACAACAAAACCTCTCTCACGCAGCTGTTTTCTCGGTTTTCAGGTAAGTTTAAACCCTAAAACAAAGCAAATACTACATAAAACTGTTCCTCACACTTTTATTATTGGTAACTGATGTATATTCTGTTGACTGTTTATGTTATATAAATGGTTAGTCTTTGTAAAAGTCCGTTAGCATATTAGCACCGGTAACGTTAGCGTAGGGGTAACATTATGTTAACTTCGCTCTTGTTAAACTTGTTTATTAAAGTTTTGGCTTTTATTTTCTTTATGTGTAGATGATTGACAAAACCTATGTTTTATTGAAAGTACTCTATTTAGCCTAAAACATGCATTTTACAAAAGGAGCGTGAATAAAAAGTTAAATCATGTCTTGATATGTCATGGTATCTTAAACAAATGTTAACTAAGAACGTTTCCTGTGGTGACAGAATAACCCCCTGCTATAATTTCTAAATTTCTGAAGAGAGCTGATCACACAGATGCAGGACACAGGTAACTTTAAGCAGAGGATTAATATGAATTTCTATTGCATATCTTGATGCACAGTACATGTCTATGTCATTAAGCGGTCTGTTACTTGTCTTTATTGCAGTTATTTAAGGAATGTTTTGACATTAAAACAAGTGAGTAGTATTAAATCACGTGACATGATTCTTCAGAACTTATTTAATATGCAGATTTGCTGTAGCCTAATATTTATCTGTAAGTAATATTTGTGATTTTCTTTTTATTTTATTTTTTCATGATTCATTGATGAATTAAAAGTTTAATTTGAACAGTAATGGTATGGAAACAGAAATCTATACTCACTTCTGATTACTTTAATTCATCCTTGCTGAATATAATGACTCGGTTGTGCGGATTTCACTATATTTACTGGTTATATGAATAGTGGGTTAGCATAGATGTGTGGGCATTTGACGTCTTTACCTAAAACTTTAAACATTTAAGTCATCTGAATTAAAACGGAAAGAAATAAGGAAAATAAAATATAATTTAATACACTCGTTTGGCGCTGAAGCCATGATCCGTCTGTGTTAATAAACTGTATCGTTGTATTACCTTCAATGATAGTATCAGTAAAAGCGAAACTGTGCATATTATTATTACTATAAAAAGTATATTACTGCCCTAAGTCAGTAACTTAGGCAGAAATGCAAAGTAATAAATAAGTGAAATAATAGCCTAAATGAAAGCAACAAGAGAGACTGAAATCAGTCACCAGGTCTAGTGCTCACGGTTTAAAATGCCCCCCTCAGTTATGACATCCTGGCAGTTATGACATCTCGTGGCCGCCCACAAGTGGGAATCTAGTTGTAGAGTTAATTAAACCTGAAATCTCATTTTTTTACACAAAGAAAAAAACGTGTTATTATTATTATTATTATTATTATTATTATTATTATTACTACTACTACTACTACCACTATACTACTACTGATTTTGCTACAGGATTGTAGTGCCAATGTTTTCAGCATTGTTGTTTCACAGTGAAAACCCGATGTCTTGATGTGTGCCAATATGCATATGTCAGTATTGTTAGTGACAGTAAAATAAGCTGTAAATATTTTTGTACATTGAACAAATTGAAAATGTGTTCATGGCCCCACATGCACAAAGCAGTGATGGCAGTATAAAAATAGTCATTATTGCTGAAAATACAGAACATATATTTCTATTTAACCAATAAAAGAAAGTTCCTTAGATTAGGTATATTCACTATGATAAAGCATGCATGTCCGGCTAACCGCATAGAAACTGTGTCTGTTCCTCGTATTATTAGACCAAGAAATAAGCGTACTGTGTGCTCTAGAAGACATCTATTAAGAATCAAACCAGAAAAAATACCAAAAAATGAAAATATAAATATCGTAAAGCTAGGTCTCCTGAACATCAGGTCACTAGCACCTAAAGCACTTATCATAAATGACATTATAACAGATAACAATCTTAATGCACTCTGTCTCACTGAAACCTGGCTGAAACTTATGTTTACCTCCTTTGAAGTATTGGCGCTTAATGTTATGCTTTCGGATACTATGAATAAAATGCTATCTCTCGCTTTAATCACCATACATAGACCCCCAGGACCCTATGTCAATTTTCTAAAAGAGTTTTCTGATTTTATTTCTGACCTACTAGTTAAAACTGATAAAATACTAATTGTAGGAGACTTTAACATCCACATAGATAACGCCAATGATACACTAGGGCTCGCATTTATGGATCTACTACATGCCCTTGGGATAAAGCAAAATGTTGTTGGTCCCACCCATCGTCTAAAGCATACTTTAGATCTAATTCTCTCTTATGGAATTGAGGTCATGGATGTAGAGATTATACCACAAAGCGACGATATTACGGACCACTACCTCTTACTTTACAAGCTATGTTTACCTGACATTAGCAGATCCGCACCAATACATCGCCTTAGTAGATCTATCGTTCCGTCTACCAAAGAGGAATTCGCAAATAACTTGCCTAATCTTTCTTTATTTCGAAATGCACCTGCAAATGCAAATGACCTCGATGTAATAACTAGCAGCATGGATGCCATCTTTACTAGCACACTAAATACTGTGGCACCCATCAAATTAAAAAAGACTAGAGAAGATAAAACTACATCATGGTATAACAGTCATACGCGCGCTCTCAAAACAGCAACCCGTGCCTTGGAACGTAAATGGAAAAAAACTAATTTAGAGGTCTTTAGAATTGCGTACAAAGACAGTATGTCCAGCTATAGGAGGGCCCTCAAATCCGCCAGGGCTGAGCACCTCCGTAAACTGATAGAAAATAACCATAACAATCCTAGATTTCTATTTAACACCATTGCTAAATTAACAAACAATCGGTCATCGCTGGAACAAAATATCACACCGCAAATGAGTAGCGAAGACTTTATAAATTTTTTCAGTGATAAAATAGAAGGCTTTAGACAAAAAATAGATGTTAAAATCTCTGTACAGCCTTATACTTCAGATCCAGTAAACATTCCACTGAACCAAATTAGCCTACAGTGCTTTGAGAACATAGAACAGGAAGAGCTAGACAAAATTATAAATAGTTCTAAACCAGCTACGAGTATGCTAGACCCAATTCCAACAAAATTACTGAAAGAATTGCTACCTGTAATAGGAGAACCTCTTCTTAACGTTATCAACTCTTCTTTGTCATTAGGACATGTTCCAAACTCTTTCAATCTCGCTGTTATTAAGCCTATTATTAAGAAACCACAACTGGACCCCTGCAACTTAGCTAATTATAGGCCTATTTCAAATCTTCCATTTATGTCTAAAATACTAGAAAAAGTTGTTTCTGCCCAATTATGCTCCTTTCTGCAGATGAACAATGCTTTTGAGGTGTTCCAGTCAGGTTTCAGGCCTCATCACAGTACAGAAACCGCATTAGTGAAAATAACCAACGATTTACTATTAGCTGCTGACCAAGGGTGCATCTCGCTGTTAGTCCTGCTAGATCTTAGTGCCGCATTTGACACAATTGACCACAATATCCTCATAAATCGCTTAAACTCTACAGGTGTCCAGGGAACGGCTTTACAATGGTTCAAGTCATACTTAACTAATCGTTACCAGTTTGTGAATATTAATGGACAACCTTCACAAGTCAGCCCAGTTAAGTATGGGGTGCCTCAAGGATCAGTTTTAGGACCTTTGTTGTTTACAATTTATATGCTGCCCCTGGGAGACATTATTAGAAGACACGGTATCAGCTTTCACTGTTATGCTGATGATACTCAATTATATATTTCTACTAAACCTGACGAGACGTCTAAACTATCAAAACTAACTGAGTGTATTAAAGATGTTAAAAACTGGATGACCAACAACTTCCTTCTCTTAAACTCAGACAAAACTGAACTATTACTTATAGGACCTAAATCCTGTACACAGCAGATCGCACAACTCGACCTGCAACTAGAGGGATGCAGAGTTAGCATTAGCTCTACTGTTAAAGATCTGGGTGTCATATTAGACAGCAATTTAACTTTTGAAAGCCATATCTCCCATATCACAAAAACTGCATTCTTTCATCTGAGAAATATTGCTAAGCTACGAAGTATGCTATCCATCTCAGATGCAGAAAAGTTAGTTCATGCTTTTATGACTTCCAGGCTGGATTACTGTAATGCTCTGCTCGCTGGTTGCCCAGCCTCCTCTATTAACAAACTTCAGCTAGTACAAAATGCAGCCGCCAGAGTTCTTACCAGGTCTAGAAAATATGATCATATCACCCCAATTTTATCCTCGTTACACTGGCTGCCTGTTAAGTTTCGTATTGAGTTCAAAATATTACTTCTTACATATAAAGCATTAAATAATCTAGCTCCTGTTTATCTAACCAACCTTCTGTCTCGCTACAATCCAACCCGCTCTCTAAGATCTCAAAACTCAGGGCTTCTTGTAGTACCCAGAATAGCAAAATCAAATAAAGGGGGTCGAGCCTTCTCATTTATGGCTCCTAAACTCTGGAATAGCCTTCCTGACAATGTCCGGGGCTCAGACTCACTCTCACAGTTCAAAACTAGATTAAAGACCTATCTTTTTAGTAAAGCATACACTCAATACATCACTTAGCGGTATGATGCACGAATGTGCTCCACGCATCCCCTTTATATACACTATGAACTGCAGCTACGCTAATTATTTTCTTTGTTCTCTATTCCAACTGGGGATACTCTTCCCGAGGCCCCCAGAGACTATGCAGCGCCACGGATGCGATCCAAGACCCGTGACGAGACGATCCCAAGGCTCCTTAACCCTGGACCAGGCTGTATCCTGAGCAGCTGCTTGGCGGAGTAGCAAGCAAGAGACGGATTCCCGTGACCCTCCAAGGACAAACGAGCCTCGAGTTCTCCAGCCTCCAGCGACTAGACTGCAGCTAGAGCTGCGCATCGATGGATTACTCTTCAGTATTTGAACTCTAAGTAGTGAATATTAAACAACACTGAACTGAACTGAACTCAGCTATATACTAGCTAATAATTTACTAGCTAATAACTAAACTGACATTTTCAATTTACTATAACCTTCTATGTGAAGCTGCTTTGACACAATCCACATTGTAAAAGCGCTATACAAATAAAGGTGAATTGAATTGAATTGAATTGATAAAGGGCCGTGCAAATAAAGATAGTGATAATAGTTTGACGTTTCATTTTTTCAGGTGACTCAGATATGTAATCGGAGGAAAAATATCAGGAGCTGCGCAGCCAAAATACTGGACAGGTATGCCTTGTTGAAAATCACTCATCATAAAATGTTTTGATATCTGATAATGAAAGAAATGGCTGTCATTTAACACTGCGTCTGTCTGCCTATTGCCTATCTACCTATCGTAACACAGTTTTTGCTGTTAATGTCAAAACAATCTATCGTGCCAGCGCAGTTTCACTTTTGTTTAATCAAGTCTTTTACCACAATGAGCCAGACAGGCTTTCCAAACTAAATATTTTCAGCACTCAAATCGCGCGTCAGGTGGACATTGAACTTTGTAGTTTTTGTTCAATTCAGTTGTATAATATGATAAATAATATAATTTAATATAATACAATAAAATATAATATAATACAATAATATATAATATAATTATTATAATTGCATACTCTGGTGTTCATGCTTGAAATTTACCTAAAATTACATATATTTTAAAATATTAAATGAACATGCATTGTTTGTGGAACACCAGTTTTGCGAGGGAACCAGGGAACTGCGAGGTAACGCAAAAACTAATATGTATACATTTTCCTCTGACCCAGTTTTTTTCCCATATGTTTTAATGTGTTTGGTGACGCGATATATTCGCTGTCATTGAGCAATTTTAAAACATTTTTGATTCAATCTTTATTGCGTGCCTGCAATAAAAATAGACGCAATAAAAACAGATTGAAAAAAGGCTTTAAAAGTGCGCAATGACATATCGAGTCATCAAACATATGATGTCACGGAAGGGAAGTGGTGGGGAAAATGGATGGGAGAAAAAAAAGTGTGTCGGAGAAAAAAAAAACATATATATGTAACCCTAACCTCGCAAAGTTCCCTCGCAAAACAATTGTTCCACAAACACGGCTTTTCAATTCATGTTTTAACTTATGATGATGCAGGGGTCTAATTTATCAAAAACATGCTCTCG
>CAIGQQ010029253.1:385283-401042 GCA_903798035.1 Danio albolineatus
TCAGTAATCACAGAAATCACTGAGGCTGTGCACAGGACAAATCCTCTTTATGCTACCACTGAAAAGGGAACCTTGTCTACTGATTATAAACTGAACATTTATTTCTATTAATAGCAAACTAAAACATTAATAGCAAGAGATGCTATTTACACTAAGTGCAAATAGTAAGAGATGCTATTTACACTAAGTGTCACAGTTGGGGTTTAGGGTAAAGGAGAGCGAAGACTCAATTGCAACAAAATGGGTATTTATTAATAATAGAAATAAAACAAAACAGCAAAACAAACTACCCCGAGGGGGAAAACATTAACAAAACAAACAAACAATCAAAAACAAACTTCACTGGGCTGGCAGGTAAAGAGCAGGGCTGGACAGGGCTGGACACGACTAGACAGGAGGATAATCGACGACGAACTGGCACAGGACAGCAGACATGAGGAGACATTATTAACAAACAAACAGGTAAACATAATAGACTAATATTGGGTTAACAAGGAGGGTGGGGCTAGACAATAGACAGGAGAGTGCATGACAACACAAGCCATGCACTCACATAAAGACTAGAACACGCAGCCAATGAGAGAACTCATTAACTGCGTGCTCACATGATGACACAAGCACGCGGTGTGTGTGTAAACACACACACCACGTGCTAAACACAACAGAGGACTGAACGCGAGACACAAGCACACGATAAAATGAAAACATCTTACCGTGCGCTCACACTTGCAGCATGTTTCAACCCAGCGCCACCCGAAACAGAACCCGACTAGACTTAAAGGTGCTGGAAATGAAACGCACGCCGCAGACAAACAAATCACAAGGACGAGAGCACGCAATCGCCCAGACCTCACGCGCCCGCATCAAGCGGGAGTGCGCAAGGTCCGAGCGCGCCCACAATCTGCACTCATACAGAGACACAATGACAACACACAGGACTAGATAGAGCTAGTGTCTGGACTCTGCCACAAGACAAGGATTAACAAGACAGGATTGGCAGAACCCTGACACTAAGTGCAAATAGCAAGAGATGCTATTTACACTAAATGCAAATAACAAGACATGCTATTTACACTAAATGCAAACAGCAAGAGATGCTATTTACACTGAGTTCAAACAGCATCACAATATAGTGATATTTACACAATATAGCAACAAAAGGTATGGTAGATGCTATTTGCACTCAGTGCTTATAGAATGTATATGCCATTTACACTTTGTGTTCATAGAAGGTAGACACTATTGCAGTGTTACTAAAAATTGCTATTTAAGATGCTATTTACACAAAAAAATTAACCATACAGTTTATTTAGCAAGTCTTAGTGTTGTAGGACTTTCAAATTGTCCAATTTACGTGTTCAGAATTGGATGGAGTCAGATTTGTCAAAGTTTCAAAGTTTTATTCAGTATAAAACAGAGAGAAACCAAGAGTAACATTTTCATTTCAATGCATCTCTCTCTTAACAGTGACCATTTAAGGCCAAATACATATGTACACGTTCAGCACCTAGTCCACGTATACACAGCTCAGTTCATACATCCTGTCACTTCTCAGAATGTCCCACCCGATGTATTTCACAAGTTGTTTTTCAGCAACTTCCCCATTTTTTGCACGCACTATTACAGTTTAACCTATGACCTAGTTTTTCACCGTTACTAATACACTTAAAAAAAAATTAAACTGAAAAATACCACAAATCCCTCTCTTGGCCTCTGAAAGAGGCCACACCTAAATAATAAAAAAAAAATTCTCAGCTATTTATTAATCTGTATGTTATATCTATTTTTATATCTATATCAGTTCTTTTGGCTACTAATTATTTTCTACATCAATTCTATTCAACTAATTGCGCATACTGTTTTGATATACTTTTATAAGCTGATTACAAATCATATGATGTACTTGTTAGTTCCTTTCAGCTGTATTTTTGACTTCTTCATCATTAATCCTTAATATTTTCTTTTTAATGTTTTCTTCATGTGGTTATATGTGACAGAAAATCTGTTTACTTCAACTCACTTATTCTCTTGTTTCAATTCTTCTTGTAGTATACTTTTAGTAGTACTAAGAACTACTAATCTTTACCTGATGATGTGAGTTCATGTACATTTTTTGTTTCAATCTCTTCTTTAAAAATAAATTACTTTTCTGTTACAAATCTTTTCCAGTTTTTAATATCCAATCTTAATTTAAATGATTCATGATAAGATTATGCTTTTGGTAAATCTTTCCTTTAATACTAAATTCCATCAATTTCTAATTCAAATTATTTCTTCAGTTACAATAGCTGTCTCTCTTTCATTAGTCACCACCATGCATTGTAATTCATTGTATTTTCTGTTCATGCCCTGTATCACTAAACCTATGGAAATAAACAACAATAGTTAAATAGTTAAATATCATCTCAACATTATACATTTAAAGATTTATTCTGTATTCTCCTCTAAGCCTTTTTCTTAGTTATTATTTTCATGACGTTAATTTCTGTCTCTTTCATATTATCTCTGTCATCATATGGTCTCAGATGGTTCTTGACAGCCCCTTGCCTTTTACTTTACCCACAAGTTCCTTTTACTGAGTGTATGATCTCCGGACATTCTTAGCAGTTTGCTGTGGTCTGGTTGGGAGGAGCCCACATTTCTGAGGCAGACTACTGATCTTTCACAGTGTCCCTCCATATTCTGATGCTCTAGGCCTTTCAAGCATCACTGCTCCACTCCACAACCATCTCACTCAACACCTGCCTTCTTGTACAGGTGCCCAGTGGGCGGCGACAAAGTCCCTGCCTTAGGTTGCCCGCCGGCCAGCAAGGTCTTACCCGTCTTAGGGAAAATATCTCGTGCCCACCGGTAACTGTTCTTCTCAGTTTTCCTTCAGAACTTGGTATGTCTTATGTTAGGGAAATGTGCACTCAAGAACCACGTGAGCCATTGAGACCACATTTTAGACTTTAACCAATGAGACAGGTTAATTAGGTCCAAAATCAATTTAACCCCCAGTAATAGTTTTAAGTAAAATTAGACATCTTCACACCCATCCACTCAGCACTATGGTCTGCTTAGTCTGTAGCCACAGCTGTAGGGCACTACGATGGTGGAGACTAAAAAATAAGACAGAGTTGGGTTATTATTCATAAAACACAAATTTTGACACGGTGGCCCACCATGTGATATAACTGTTTAACACTATTACTGCTATATCTCAGGGTTCATACCATTCATTGACCCCACATGTTTGTTTACTAACAACATGTTTTCATATCTGAAATGCAGTGTTCATTTATCAATTACCTTCTTGGTGTATAAAATCTTAAATATAAAAACTTTGAACTCACTTCATCTTGTTCATTAATTTCTACCAATTGTCCATGATTCTTCCTTGACTCATTGTAGATGATGGCTTAAATAGTCTCATTTCATTTTTCGCACCTAACCTCAATCTTATCATCTAATGTCAAATCTTAGTTCCTCAAAATGTTACTTCCTCAAAGTGTTTTTCTAGTTTCTATCTCATGTTTAATATCTTTCTCTCTATATATATATTTTAAACATATTTTATTCTTTTAAACTTCTCTTCATTTTTTTTTATTAAACCATAATTTGGACTTCTTTTTCTTTAGATATCAGTTTCTAAGTTTTCTTATACATTTTTTAATTATCTTCCTTACATATTTGGTCGGTAACTCTTCAGTTAACCAATTTCAAATGGTAAAATGTTAATTTCAAATTTTTCTTTTCATCAACCAGAGACTTTGTTATTTAACAGCCTATTTTTCTCTATCTCTAAGTTATTTTTCTCATTTTCCTTCTCATATATCTAATCTAATGTTTCTTTAGTAGCTGGTCTTTATGTTGTATTTTAATTTCTCTTTATCATCTGCTATTATTATTTATCTATTAATTTCTTCTTTTTCTTCTAATAAACACACTAACCGGTCTATTGTCTCAGTCATTTATCTACCAATTAATATATTAGTTCGTATATCTTTGAGTTCCGTTTCAATTAATGTAACTATATTAATTATATTTCTCATTATTTCCTCATTTCACTTGTCTTTTTGTCTTGCATTGTAATAGATCTGTTTATTTAGTAACTTATACTATACCCCTTATTATTATGTCAATTTAACAGTATTTGATCAAGTATATTTCTATATTTTTTTTATTCTCTTCTGCCTCTATAACTCAACTGTTTCTTCCTCATGAAAAGACATAGCTCCTTTTCCTTTTTTATCTTCCTTCTTGTTGTCAGTCTGTCTAAGAAGTACTTCCTCTTTTTCGATCCTCGTCTGTCTTTCTACAAGTTGTTCCAACAAATGCCAAATCATGCCACATTATAAAAATTACGACTGATTTTTTTTTTCTTCAGATTTTCCAATTCCTTGTGGCCCCCTTTTTCTATGTTCTTTAACTTGTTTGTAAGACTCGAGTTCTCCATTTCTCCAGATTCTAGTGAATTTTAGATCAATTAAATTCTTTCTTTTCAATCCAACACTTCAACATTTAAGCATTGTATAAATTTTCCCTAATTTTCTTTTTCATTTTTTGTCTGTTCTTCCTCTTAATTTCTACCATTAATTGATTTACCACTTTGTCCCAGTAAGTTTTTAATTTTTGTTTCGGGACGTTTTCCATATTGCTCACATTTTTGCACTTTCACTCTATCAAATTTACATAACGTATTTTACACACATACTAATGAACTTCTGTATGTCCCATTTACACAACATACACCATCAACCAAAAAAAAATTATCCTCTTCCAACAATCGAATTTCACCCGTAATATTAAACTTCTTGGCCTTTCACAGTTACTGAACTTTCACAATTTTAAATGACATCTAATTGAATATCAAATTCGCTTATTTACTGTACAGCCAACTAGACATCTGCATTTTTTTTCTGTCCACTTTAACTCGCAATGGCAACAATTAAGCATCCACACTTTACATAAAACAAAATGCACAGTTCACAATTCTCAAACCTCTTCAATATATCTACATTCGCCTTTTCCCAGTTTCTCTTCTTTTTTTTTTAGCAACAGTATTATTAAAATGAAAAAATAAAAATGTAAACAAATGGTTCCAACATGTAAAAGTAAAAATCTGATCAAAAGAAAATCCACACCCATAAAGATATGCTTAAAATTTAAATTCAAAATTGTAACAACATCTTTAAAATCAGGAATTCACCAATACGAAAGTATAATCAACCTTTTTGAATCAAGTTTAAAGTCATTATACTACTGGACAATTACAATTCAAATTGATTTGCAATAAAAAATCAACACTTTCAAAAGTATAACTCAACTCAACACTTATTGATATGAAAAATTCAGAACTCAATCTTAACATTGTTATTAAACTGACAACTCAATATGAATATGATTAAAGCCCAAATTTAAACATATTAAAACTAGAACTCTTTTTTTTCCTTTTCTCTCCATGTCAACGTTAAAATGTGAAAATCAGAAACACAACAGTGTTATTAAAATCAAAGAATCTTTACAATGTCATCAAACTAAAAATTAAAAAACATAACAATGACTTCAAACTAAAATAGTCTTAAAAATGTCTTAAAATAAAAGATAAAAAAATAAAACATAAAAATGTCTTAAAACAAAAGAATAAAAAATTCCAACACATAATGTGTGTAAAATAAAAAAAAAATTAAATAATGTGATTTTATTTTTCATTTGTAGAAAATTTTGAAAAAAATAAATAAACTAATTTGTCCAATTAGTTCATTCATTCATTTTCTTTAGATTTAGTCCTTTTTGCCACAGCGGAATGAACCGCCAACTCATCCAGCATATGCCCCACACACACTTTGTGTCAGATTGTCATATGTTAGTAAATCAATATTTTTCCTTTCTATTTTAGAATTTAACATGGTCCTTTGTTCCCCTTTTTGTGTTGGCCTGTATCTAATATACAGTTTCGCCCATGCATTGGTGTTGGTGCATGTTCAGCTCATACACCAATGCATGCTTACACACTCCAATTAGTCAGTTGTCCCCAACTAGACATCTATTACTCAATCCCCCTTTCGGCCTGGACCTAGCTCCAGGCCGTTTTTAATTAATCCGGCCAGCTCCACACCTTCAGCAACCTGTTTAGGAAAAAAAAAAATCTGGAGAAGAAAAAAAATTGTTAGTTTTTCATGATTGGTACCAATGGTGTAAATGTTTTCCATGGACGGCGCAGAACTCTGGCCAGAATACTGTCGACCTGTCAAAAGCTCAAAGCGTGTGAAGTCAGGTCCTGTTGTAGAGAAATGTATAGACATTGATGCAATAGGCAAAACATTCAATCAGTTCATTTTAGTGTGCGCACAGATTTTAGCCAATTTTCTGTCATCTATAATTATATTTATTGCCGGTGGTACCATAAAAAATGAGCCAGACCCAAGGAATGCTCAAAAGTTCTCCGTTTCTTAGATGGGTCGACCCAAGGAGGTAAAGAAACCTGACCTCCGCCACTGTGTCTATGACATGTACAGCTGTACCCACATATGCACAATCAAATTAGATATTAACCCTTAAATCTTTTGCTAACTTAAGTGTCTCAACCATTGGTATCATTTCAACTTTTCTAATTTATATGCCCTAACCTGTCCTCAGACTATTATCATCTGCTCTAAAACAAATCAAGCATTTAATGACAGCAGTGCTGTCCATAAGCCATCAGCATGTCTGATTGCTCCTTTATTTTTCCACACAGACTTCTCTTCTGGAGCAGCCATGTCTTGCTACTCAGACAAAAATTCTCTTGAGAATTCTGGTAGGAGGGATGCCACGTCTGGCTCAGAGGTTACCACAAACCGACCTTTTAGGTAGTCTGAGGCACGTTTTGCTGCCAAGTCTGCTGCTTCATTCCCTCTTGATATTAGGTCAGTTCCTTGAGAATGACCAGTGCACTTAATGATAGCCACTTTGCTTGGTAACATTATGGCTTCAGAGAGCTCTCTTGCTTCTTTCTCATGAGTAATAGGCCGGCCACAGGAAGTTGTGAATCCACATCTGATCCACGCAGGCAGCTCCACGTGTGCTGCTGACACTGCGTATGCAGAATCACAGAATATGTTTGCAACTCTTTCTTCTTAATGTCTCAATGCATTGATTATGGCCAATAATTCTGCTTTTTGTGCTGACTGCTTTCCCATAAGGGGTTCGGCTTGTAATGTGACAAATTGATCACCCTGTGATTTTAACCACAGCAAATCCTACTTTTAATGTTCTATCATCTGCCCTGTGGCAGCTACCATCTGTAAAAAGTGTGATTCGGTTGTCTGTTTCAGGAAGTGGGGAGGCCATCAGGCCCTCTCTAGCTACTGATAATCTGTCTGTCAATGGTGCACAGTCATGAGCCTTTATTTTTAGCTGACTTCCTCTCCTCAAGCTGCAGTTTCAGAAGCTCTTTTTTGTGTCTCAACACAGCCTCCTGTGCTCTCATCTCTTTCATACCCACTTTCTGAAAACCCTTTCTTATCCATACAGTCAGTGCCATAATGTTCAATCATTTCACGTTTACATATTTCCAATTCTTTCGTGCGAGTTTTCATATCTTTTAGTTCAGTCTGACTTTTCACTATTTCAATCATTTTGTTCTATTGTTGCCCTAATGTGGAGCAACCAAATTGCTCACATTCTCTGTCAAATTCTCCCTCCATTGTTTATTTATTTGTTTATTTATTTTTTGTGCACTATATTATGTTCCCTACACTACACTAACCCCTTCCTGAATCTCTAATTTCTATCTAAACCCTAACCTCATCAGGAAGAAAATTCACTCTCTCTTGAAAGTTTCAAGTCTTCTTCAAGACAAGAGGGACTCCCAAGTGTTTTGCCTTGTCAGGGAAAAGGACTTCCCATCAAACACCGAAGTATTCGCCCTGATAGTTAAATCTTCTTCACCTTCGTCAAAGCAAAGAATTTTCAACTTAATGCCTCGCAGGGAGGAGGACTTCCTTCAAATACCGAAGTATTTGCCCTGTGATTAAATCTTCTTTGTTTTCGTCAAAACAAAAAAAATTTCAATCTTGTGCCTTTTTAGGGAAAGGACTTCCTCAGATCCTAACAATCTGCCCCAAAATGCCTTTTTCAGGGAAAAGGACTTCCTGTTAGATCCTAATGATCCACCCTGAAAATGCCTTCACCAGAGAGAAGGACTTCCCTTTAGATCCTAATAACCTACTCTGGTTTCATCTTACAGACGTCATCACAATAATTTACCATAGTATATTATCATTTACTGTTGGTTTCTCTCGGTTATTTTCAAACAGACAGTTAGAATACGCCTGATTCAACACCCTTTTTTAGAGTAGCCAATGGCAGAATTTTATAGAAAAAGGTTTCTGCTTACCTTTTGTTATTTAGGCGCCTTTGGTGTTTAATTCAGAAATATTCCTCCGTCTGATGAACTGAAAAATTTCTCCTTCCAATCACGTCGGCGGTCACCAGAATTGTAGGACTTTCAAATTGTCCAATTTACGTGTTCAGAATTGGATGGAGTCAGATTTGTCAAAGTTTCAAAGTTTTATTCAGTACAAAACAGAGAGAAACCAAGAGTAACATTTTCTGCGTGCAGGAGAGATTCACTCTGCCTCTTCTTCCGGAGACACACCTTTTATAGTATGGTCGTTCACTCCCTCTGGTTGTTCCTCATTTGCGATTTCAATGCATCTCTCTCTTAACAGTGACCATTTAAGGCCAAATACATATGTACACGTTCAGCACCTAGTCCACGTATACACAGCTCAGTTCATACATCCTGTCACTTCTCAGAATGTCCCACCCGATGTATTTCACAAGTTGTTTTTCAGCAACTTCCCCATTTTTTGCACGCACTATTACAGTTTAACCTATGACCTAGTTTTTCACCATTACTAATACACTTAAAAAAAAACTTAAACTGAAAAATACCACAGTGTAAACTATTTTAATTATTGGTTGTCAATTAGAGTTAAAAGATGGTATTCATACTAATAAACAGTAAATGCAGTTTACAGTACACTTAAGTGTTAATAGATGGTAGATGCTATTTACACTAAGTATTAGCAGTATATGTCATTTAAACAAAATGTAAGTAGAAGCTAAATGTTTGATATTTTTACTGTATTAATAAAAGGGATATATTTGCACTGAAAGAGCTGAAAGAAGGATCACCTAAATGTTGCACTTCACCTAAGAGCTGAAAGAAGGAACACCTAAATGTTGCACTACACAATCTGCTAAACAAACAAAATATACAGTACTAATCAGTGAAAAAAGTGCAGTATCAATTACTGTAGGATAATCTATAATCCTTGAAGACATCTATAGATATAACAATGTTAGAATTATATGATTTGTTCTAAAATGTATAGAAGCATTATAAATTATAGAAACAAACATGACACATTTTAAAATAAACACAATTTATTCATTTATTTGTCATTGTTGTTATGAAAAGCATCATCGTCTGCTGCAAGGCCTCTCCATTCTGGAAAACAATCAAAAAACAAACAAAAACAATAATGAACATTTGAATGTCTAACTTGTAGTTGTCTCTGCAAATTAGGCTAAAACAACATTAACATGAAAAACTCACTTATGCACTTTGCAATCTTCCAGTAAGTTTGTGTTTAATGTATTTTAACACATCTACAGTATGTCTTTCTGCTTGGCGAATTCATTTATTTTCTTCTGCTATAAGTGCTCTGTATTCTGGGAAAAACAATGGATTTATTTGTTAATTAGTTGTCTCTACATATTATGTTGCATTAAAACTACCAACATTGTAACATGTTCCTGCTCCTGTTTCAGTGGAGAGCTAGGAAATTCCAACAACACAAGCAACAGTGATCTTTGATGACAAGATGAAGGCTTGCCTAATGATGTGATAAGCTGAAAAATGTTTGTACACTAATACTACAATAGATTGTACAACAACATAAGTGAAACGTTACTTTAACAAGAAAATGGTCAAAATATAATATCAAGTTGTATAATGTAATTCAATTTAATTCAATTCACATTTATTTGTATAGCGCTTTTACAATGTAGATTGTGCCAAAGCAGCTTCAAATAGAAGGTCATAGTAAATTGAAACAGTGTCAATCCAGTTTTTAGTGTTGGATTTCAGTTCAGTGTGGTTTAATATTCACTACTGAGAGTCCAAACACTGAAGAGTAATCCATTGATGCGCAGCTATACATACATAAAGTATATAATAAAGTTTTCAGCAATTTATAAGTGCATCTCAATGAATTACCATGTCATCAAAAAAGGTTGTAATTTCATTCATTCATTCATTCATTTTCTTTTCGGCTTAGTCCCTTTATTTATCCGGGGTCGCCACAGCGGAATTAACCGCCAACTTATCCAGCATTTGTTTTACGCAGCGGATGCCCTTCCAGCCACAACCCATCTCTGGGAAACACATCCACACATTGTCATTCACACACATACACTATGGACAATTTAGCTTACCCAATTCACCTGTACCGCATGTCTTTGGACTGTGGGGGAAACCGGAGCACCCGGAGGAAACCCACGCAACCACGGGGAGAACATGCAAACTCCACACAGAAATGCCAACTGGCCCAGCCAGTTGTAATTTTAGTTATTCAATTAAAGAAGTGAAACTCATATATAGATTCATTACACATAGACTGATGTATTTGGTTACTTCTTTATATTTTGATGATTGTGGCTTACAGCTAATGAAATCTGAGAAAACTAACATTACTTAAGATCATTAAAAGAAAAGGATTTAACATAGAAATCTTGGACTATGAACATGTACAGCACTCAATACTTGTTCAGGACTATTTTGCATGAATTACTCCAGCAATGTGACAGTTGGTGGCACTGCTGATAAAGCCCAGGTTCCCCTTCGGCAGGGGAACTTCAATGCTATGTGGAAAAATTCCACTATGGGGATTTCGTTCAGAAAGCCAATCATCTGAATCATGTAAACGGGCCAATGAAATACCAATGAGTTGGCAGCTTCAGCTTGCGCAGCTGATGCTCGTTGCAATCAATTTGGCAATAAAAGCACAGCAATGGCAAAGCTGGGCATCATTTTCGCTTCAGAGACTTTCTGAGAGAGTGGATGAGGGTGACTTGAGCTGGCTTCCAGACAAGTGACAAACGAGAGCGGTCTCCCAGTCCAGAGTGTGTTCAACATGGCGGCAGACAGTCGAGCTGGGTTTCTCCCATGCCTGGCGTTCTTTGGTCAGGTCCTCCAGAGCAGTTTGTATTGTTGCAGTTTTCCCTGAAAGAGCAACACGGATCGCGTCTTTTTCAAGATGTTGCTCCGACCGTGCGTTTCTGGATGCGGTGGTTTCCTGTCCCTGGATGATGGGCACGAGCACTGCGTTTCATGCTTGGGGGTCCAGCATGTGAATGCAGTGCTCGTGGGCAGTTCATGTCGTCATTGCGATGGCATGACTGTTGCGCAGTTAAGATCGTGGCTTGCTCTTGCAAAAGGGCAAGCCACCCCAGCTGTCCCCTGCACTGCAGTGGGCACTCTGACAGGTCTGAGGACTAAAGTGGGGGTGAATCCGTCGCCCTCGGGCCCGCGGACCTCCCACTCCTCCAACAAGTGCTCCATCCAAGCTTCGAGCGGGGGAAGCAATCCGTCTAAACAGATGGTAGCCCTTTCACTCGATGACACCGGGGACCAGACGTCCACTGCTGCACCCTCCAAGGGCTTTCATTGTCCGACGAGGATCATAGCCCGCTTCCCCCCTCCGGGGTGGTCAGCGCGGCGAAGGATCCTGAAGCGGACATGTTAGCCGTGCTTTCCCATGCTGCTTCGGCCGTGGGTTTAGAGATGGTTTATCCCCCAACCCCGCGGCCGGACCGACTAGATGGGTACTACGTGGAGGATAAGAAGGCCAGACCTTCGAGGCCTCCCATCCCCTTTTTCCCGGAGGTGCACAGTAGGATCACGCAGTCTTGGAGGGTACCTTTCTCTCTCCATGCTGCATGAGTATCCGCCCTCACCACCCTTGACGGCAGAGCAGCCAGGGGGTATGAGGTGATCCCTCAGGTGGAGCGTGCCATTGCGGTCAACCTTTGTCCACGTGGTGCCTCTTCCTGGCGGGGTCGTCTTTGTCTCCTGTCAAAAGCCTGTAGGTTATCTGCCTCCCTTGGAGCTAGAGCCTACAGAGCTGCAGGCCAGGCTGCCTCCGCTCTGCATGCGATAGCTACCTACCAGCGCTACCAAACCTGGCTGAGCTGCACGAGGGTGGTTCCGACCAAGGCTTGTTACACGAGCTGCGCACCGCAACCGACAATGCTCTTCGGACCACTAAGTCCGCTGCATGTGCGCTAGGAAAGACGATGTCCACACTAGTGGTCCAGGAGCGCCACCTCTGGCTAAACCTGGCAGATATGCGCGAAGTCGACAAGGTTCGCTTTCTTGACTCCCCCATATCCCAGGCTGGCCTGTTCGGCGACACCATCGGTGAATTCACACCGGAGTTCAAGGCGGTGAGTGAGCAGTCAGATGCGATAGGCAGAGTCATCTACCGGCGGGATCGTAAGACCACTCCGCCTGCCGAGCCATCCACATCTGCTCCCCTCCCCTGCGAGTGCTGCCCCGCCCCCAGCTTCGCCACCGAAATTCCAATGAAAGAGCACTTTTCTACTCCTCCAGATGTGACATGAACTCTGCCAGTCCGGGAAGCTATGCCTTCTGGCTCACAGAGTCGGTGCATCTCGCCAATGGCTTGCGAGCGGTGGGAGGATGGTCTCCCTTCTCCCACTCCTCCAGCCCCCCTCCCAGAGAATGGGAGCAAGCTGAGAGTAATTCTCTCGCCTCCAGCGCTTCCGCGGGACCCCAGCGCTTCCCGGATCAGCACTCCCACTCTGCGCTGCCCCACTGCAGGTACGTCAATGATTGTTGCAATGAGGCCATTAGCGGGGGCGCTGCCTGCCTGGTTAGCGCGGGCCAGCCCCTCACGGTGGCTCATACGCACAATCAGACTCGGCTATGCGATTCAGTTTGCGAAACGGTCTCCTAAGTTCACGGGGGTGTATTTTAGCAGGGTCAGCCCCCTGTCCGCCCCTGTCTTGCGAGAGGAGATTGCTGTCCTCCTGTCGAAGGATGCAATAGAGCCGGTCCCTCCAGCCAAGATGGAGGGCGGGTTTTACAGCCCGTACTTCATCGTGCCCAAAAAGAGACTTCAGAGACTCCCATTCAAGATGCTCACGCAGAGGCGCATCCTCCGGTGCGTTCGTCCTCAGGATTGGTTTGCAGCAATAGACCTGAAGGACGCGTATTTTCATGTCTCCATTCTTCCACGCCACCATCAGTTTCTGCGGTTTACGTTCGAGGGTTGAGCTTGGCAGTACAAGGTCCTCCCTTCGGGCTCTCCTTGTCTCGGTGGGTCTTTACCAAGCTCGCGGAGGGTGCCTAAGCGCCCCTGCGGCTCGCGGGCATCCGCATACTCAATTATCTCAACGACTGGCTGATTTTAGCCCACTCGAGGGAGCAGTTGATTATGCACAGGGACAAGGTGCTCCGGCACCTTAACCTATTGGGGTTTCAGGTCAACCGAGAAAAGAGCAAACTCACCCCCGTGCAGAAGATCTCTTTTCTCGGGTTGGAGCTGGACTCGGTAACCATGGCAGCGCGCCTCTCCGAGGAGCGCACTCGGCTAATGCTGAACTGTCTGAGAGAGTTCAACAGCAAAATAGTGGTCCCCTTGAAATCTTTTCAGAGGCTCCTGGGGCATATGGCATCTGCAGCCGCCATCACGCCGCTCGGATTACTCCATATGACACCACTTCAGCACTGGCTTCACGATCGAGTGCCCAGACACGCATGGCACGCGGGTGACTGTCACTGTGCTGTGTCTACAGGCCAGTGTGCCTCTGGGACAGGCGTCCAGGCATGTTGTTGTCTCAAAACATGCCTCCAGCACGGGCTGAGGGGCCGTGTGTTGCGGGCATGCAGCAGCGGGCCTGTGGGTAGGTATCCAGCTGCATTGGCACATCAATCGCCTAGAGCTGCTGGCAGTGTTTCTCGCTCTCCGCCGTTTTTCTCCGGTGCTGGAACGACAACACGTGCTGGTCAGGACGGACAGCACAGCGGCGGTAGCGTATATCAACCGTATGTCTCAGCTCGCCCCCCGTCTGCTACTCTGGAGTCATCAGCGGCTGAAATCTCTGCGCGCCATTCACATTCCAGGCGAGCTCAACTGTGCAGCCGATGTGCTCTCACGGCAGCCTCTACGTCCAGGAGAAAGGAGACTCCACCCTGAGATGGTCCAGCTGATATGGGCGCACTTCAGGGAGGCCCAGATCGATCTGTTTGCTTCCTCCGAGAACGCTCATTGCCAGTTGTTTTTTTCCTTGACCGAGGGCTCCCTCGGCTCGGATGCACTGGCCCACAGCTGGCCTCGGGGCATGCGCAAGTATGCATTTCCCCCAGTGAGCCTGCTCGCGCAGTTACTGTGCAAGGTCAGGGAGGACGAGGAGCAGGTCTTGCTAGTTGCGCCTCTCTGGCCCAACCGGACCTGGATATCAAAACTCTCCCTCCTCCCCCACCCCGCCCCCCTCTCATGCCCTCTTGGGATCTCGCCCTCGTTCTCACAAGTTTGCGCGGAGATTTACCACTTGATTCAGTATCTTTAAGATCTCTGTCCCTGAAGACAGCTCTGCTTGTCGCGTTGGCATCGATTAAGAGGGTCGGGACCTGGAGGCATTTTCGGTCAGTGACTCGTTCCTGGAATTCGGGCCGGCTAACTCTCACATGGTCCTGAGACCCCGGCCCGGCTATGTGCCCAAGGTTCTTACCACACCATTTAAGGATCAGGTAGTAAGCCTGCAAGCGCTGCCCATGGAGGAGGCAGACCCAGCCCTTTATTCGTTGTGTCCAGTTCATGCTTTGCAAATTTAAGTGGAACGCACTCAGAGCTTTAGATCATCTGAGCAGCTCTTCGTCTGATATGGTGGTCGGCAGAAGGGAAGTGCCGTATCGAAACAAAGGTTGGCCCATTGGATAGTGGATGCCATCTCCCTCGCTTATCAAAGCCAGGGCGAGCCGTGTCCCCCGGGGGTGCGAGCGCACTCCACTCGGAGCATTGCTTCCTCTTGGGCGCGACGCCTCTCTAAGAGACATTTGTAGAGCTGCGGGCTGGGCGACACCTAACACATTTGCAAGATTCTACAATCTGCGAGTGGAGCTGGTTTCCTCAAGGGTATTAGGTAACCTTTGGTGATTAGGGAAACACTTGGTGAGGTATTGTAACACGCTTGCTGCGCCATTCTCCTTAACACGGAGGTACGTGTGCCTTTTTACTCTGTCAGTAAAGTTCCCCGCTTAGGTGAGCCCTGCAGAGATTCCTCCGAGGACCCCAGCATCCGACTCAGCGGAGTAGTCAGACGCTGGCCCGTTACGTTGTAGATATGCCCGCTGGTCAGCCCGCGTTCTGGGTATAGGTGCCTGCTATGTGCGTTTCCGGCTGCCAATCCCATATGCATATTTAGCCACGATGCTGTCCTCCTTCACAGGTAGGACCTGTGTCTTCCCTCACCACTAACCATCTTATATTCATATGTGTACTCCTCCTTTTCAGGGCTAGTCCTTATGTTCTCTTGCCACCAGTCTCCCCACTTGGGCAGCAGGTGGCCTCCGCAGCGTCCTCCCTATCGGGACTGCACGCTTCCCAACGTACTGTCGTATCAATTCCTAGAAATTACTAGGTGTCTTGCGACTCCCGAAAAATATATCTAAATCCGTAAATCTTCTGTTGAAGTGGGATA
>CAIGQQ010029253.1:406293-424423 GCA_903798035.1 Danio albolineatus
ACCTTTCAATACCCTGGTCGTATAACTAGGGAGGGCCAAAAGGTGTTAGGTCAGATGGTGAGACGACAGCTTTCTCGTGATCCTTGAAGAAGATTAGAGAGTTTATTGTTTTAGTGCCTGACCATTCCCGTGGTCTTCTCTCGTGGAATTAATTATTGTGGAGAGATATATCCATCCTTACAGCTCCTCCCCTGGTCCCTTGGAGCAATAATAGCAGCTTCTAGGGAACACAAGACCATTTGGATGGCTTTGGGGAGCGATGATGTTGATTGTAGAAGCAGCAGCGATGTCATAATCTGAAATTACAACATTAAAGGCAGGTTCAACATTAAATTTGAGTTGTATCGCTTAACCCCGCAGACTTGGGTTCAAGTGGCTGCTCAGGCAGTTGGATTTGTGTCCATCTGAGGAAATATTCTGTCCATCGGATGACAAAGTTTAGTGCTTTGATCAAACATGTTGCAAGTCTCATTGCACCTTGAGGTGCATTAGATCCTCCCCAGGTCATCATCTACTCCACTGCAAAGACCTCTGTCAGCTTCAGACATAAGGTGAGGTTCACAGGGCAGTCCATACTTTTGCAGGTTTAGAAACAATGTTACTGATGATGCTCCACTGCATGTGAGATCGTTAGATAACATTTGAATGACCAGGCAATAATTGAATATCATATTTCAGCACTGTAGAATGTGTAAACACAAAACATAACCATGTTCAATGTGTGAGAGGTAAATAAGGTCAAAAAATTGTAACTTTAGTTGTAGTAATCACCAGATGCTCCACTCTCATGTCATGTATGGCAGTATGGCTTAGATGTATTTGATAAGGGTAATTTAAAGGAAAGGTATACAGATCCAATATAACCGGTGTTTTCACCAGTGGTATGCATAATAAAATATATAACATCAATAATAGAAATACACAATTTCACAATTATAATCATAAAATTGTCTATATAAATGGTTCAATTGGAAAACATTTCCGCAGACTTGAGGTTTAACCAGATCAACTGAAGAATGAAAATTCAAACAAAGAAAGATTTAAAATCTACAGGTTATTTTCTTTCCTCATTCTTTGTCTATTTAATGTACAGGCTAAAGTCACATTCAATAATGCAGGTTTAATTTTAGAGGTTGGTTAAATTGATAGTGCCTGCATTTTTAGATTTAGTTGGTTTTTATCAATTTGAGGTTTTCAATAGTCACTGTTGGAAAATAGTGGGCCCTACTATTTTGCAACAGGGCTAATGAATGAACATGAATGAATTAAACATTTTGTCCAAAGAGACTAGTAGTCTCATTTACATTTCGCTAATTCACAAGTTAAATACTTTGATATGTGATGGTAGCCATGCACAAGTCTTCTGCACATTACAACATCAATGCACCGCAATTTGAAAAACCATAAAGTTGCTAAATTGTTTGCCACAATTGATATTTAAATAATAATCCCACATTGTCCTATATGTATGAGCTGAATAATGTATGATAAATATGAATGAGGTAAATTTAACCTGGATAGTCGACATATACCAGTTAAAAATACTGTGAGATTGCAGTGATTAATGTGTGTTGTGTTTTTGTGTGCATGAGATGGGCAAAATTTAATTACAATCTGTGTTGCAAAATTTATATCCAGTGCTACACTGGGAGGCCATGTAGATAGGTAGTGTTTGTGTATTTATGGGGTATGATTGGCCTCGTGAAATATCTTTATTACCCATCTCATGTCGAGCTGTGTGTCCTTGTCTGTATACAGACAGACTCAGGCACCTTCATGGAAGTGCCTGAAAGTGGCAGAGAGAAGAAACACAGTGTTATCTGAGCCTTTACACAAATTATATTTTGGTAGATAGTACTACTTTAATTTCCCTGTTATGGTCTTAACCAGACAGATTTTACAATTGGCATCAAATTAGATGCAGTAAGAATTTAATTTGTGTTTGTTAACAAAGACATATCATTAGCATGATCATGTTTTTGTCAAGCAAAAGGTTCAGATAAACTGAGCATTGATGGTCAAATTTGAGCACATCCTTTTAAATTTCTTTTGCATTTGTAGTTTCAGTCTGCCATGATGTGAGTTTTATAAAACTCAGATTTACTGAGATATGTTTTGTTCTCACTGGTCAGATCTGTGTTGGAAGCATCAATTCATCAATTCGGATGGCTGTACTTCTTATTTAGCAATGAAGATTTAGAAATGCTGATCAAATTTCTCACCATCTACATCTCTATAGGTTATAAAGAACTTTCTGCCGCCGTTAATATTTTGCACAACTTTGATTACATGCCCAATTAAATTAATCTCCTGATTAAATTTAATAGGTGACTTTCCCAGAGAGGGATGATTTGGGTTAAAATTACTTTTACCATGGAGTTCCAAGGAAAAGTACAAATATGTACCTCCCCTTGTCCCTTACAGTAGTAATAACTTCAAAGGAATTATTCAAAGTTCAGACTGATGGACTCCTGTAAGGAAACATTTTCTTTGTTAATGTAATTATGAAATACACTGTAGCCTCACGGCTAATGTTGTACTCCTGTTTGTGGATTAAACTGCCGCTATATTGCGAATAGCACCGTTTCTCACTTTTAGGAGACAAGCTCATTTAACATAAACATATGTACCTTAAAATTAATTAATTAATTTTAGCATACAGATAATTCCATTTTTTCACACAATATCAGGCCTAGAATGCATAGAGCATCTACAGCCACAAACCTAAGTGTTTTTCACTCACAGTAAGACAATCATGTGCTTTGAGGAACTAAATTAGCCTAGGTGTACTTTTTAGTAACACAAACAACTATTATATGTTTTTATGGAAATGAAAAAGTGTCTAGCATAAATACGAATATGAAAATGCAATCAGCCTCTAACCTTGCCTGTTTAACTAATAAAGCTATTACCATTGGGTCGATGTTTACAGAGAGTATTTTTAATCCAATCAGGTCGATCAGTTTAGTTGACTAATGTTGGGCCCGTCGATTTGTCTCATTAAAGATTCTTGCATAATTAGAAGATAAAGAAATTCATTCTTGATAATTTGATTATTTTTCCTTCCGGTTTCCCTTTTTTCGGTTTCCCTACATACTGTTTTCCCTCTTTAACTATCTGCTGACTTCTTTTTAATGTCTTAGCATTAATAAAGACCCTCATTTTCTTGCTACATGCATTTTTACTCTCCTTTTAACACTTGCTTTGTCCATTTTATACTCATTCAATTTTCTTTTTTCTTCTTAAATCCTGCTGAATCATTATGAGATTAGATGCTATCATTGATACTATACAATATCATAATGTTCTTATGATATAAAATATAATATCTCTAGATAGTATACATCTTAAAATAATTTTATTACTGGTCCCTGCAGGGGCTGTTTGGTAATTTGTTTAGAGTGACTGGTTATTATCTTATTGATCTTTTGGAATGTCCCCTGTTGATTTGGCCCGGGGCGGCATTTGTCCCTACATGTTCACTATGCGCCCAGGATCAAGTCACACTGGAAACCAGTCGTAAACTTTATTGCCTAGATAATTAGTGAATTGTAAGTGCCTCTCCAAAGTCAAACGTTGCTCAGTTTAAAGAATTTTGTGAATTAATCACATTTATCTTATTTTGAGCTTAGTTGTTGTGGTGAACATTCTTTTTGTAAATTTGTTTAAATATGTGAAAGTTTAAAGATTGGGCACAACCGTACAAATGCAGAAAACACACGTTATGTGTTCATGCTCTCATCATGTCCAGTGTTGGGTGTAATTTGTTACAAAGTAAATAGTCGCTGCAATTTAAAATTACCTTTTCGCAAATAGTAAAGTAAGGGATTACTTCTCATTTTCAGGTAGTTTAATTACAGTGAATTATATACTTGTCTTAAATGATATATATAGAGTCAACGATTCTCTATAAATCAATTCAGATAAGTAGGGCAATACCTGTATTATCTTATCTGAAGCAATGATATGTGAATTTATGAAAATATAGTGTTATTCATTTTGAAATGCATAAGTGTGTAATAAATTGACTATTTAGACTGAGTCCTAAACAGCATTTTAAAAACTATTTTCTGTGTTTTTATATATCACTTGAAAGAGTTTAATTACGTTTAATCTATAAAACTAAAAGTATTAAAGATTAATCTTTGAAGAAAATAATTCACAGACTTTGTTAAAAGCTTCTGTGGCATGACAGTCCTCAATAATTCAGATTTTGGATTCAAATATCACTCCTTTTTTTTTTACAGTCATTTGACCTACTGTGTGGTCTTTTGTCAATAGAAATGTTATTTTACAATTTCTACAAAGGCCAAAAAGAAACCCTGTGGCATTCTTTTGGTGAACAAAAACACCTAGTCAAAGTTTTCTGTTTTGAAATAAAACTTAAAGACCTGAAATTTTATTTTCATCCAATAGGAGCTTTATTTTGAAATTATAATTTAATTTTTAATTATATGGTACTGAATATGCCCAACTTCACTTTACATGTTTAGAACAAATTTTAAAATAAGAATTTCCAATTAATCTAAGTACAAATTTAAAATTCTTGAAATATACACGCTGCTTGTTTGCAATGTTGCAAAGTTATTACAACAGATGCAATAAACATTCCTTCGTGGAAATAGTTATATTCAGAATTTAGATTTTCATTTGCCGCTCTCTGTTAAGTTCCAGAATAAAATTTGGATGATGTTATTCCATCTTAAGCTTTAATCTCTTAAAGAGATGCAAATTTTTGGTTAAGAGTTCTCCTTCTTCCCCACTCTGCTGCTATTCTGTCCCTGACGAAACAATGAGGTTTTCTCTAATTCTTAAGCCCAACCAGATTTTACGGTCTCTGGTCTATTATTATTGAGTATCCCGACTCATGCTATATTTATGTGTCTATATAAATATATGCATTTATCTTTCCCTCAACATTTATAGAAGGCAAAACAATTTGCTTACCTCAGCAGCTGGAAGAAGAAGAGAGCCTCGAACCTCTTTTTCCGGAGTATTCCTTTTCCATATTGCGCTGAAAGACATCACTCGCCTGAAACTTTATGGGAGATCACGTCGGGGTCACCACTTTGTAAGAGTCCATATATTAGTCCGATGACGGAGCTAACAGTATGGGTGAAGGTAAATGCGTGGAAGCCTTTTAGCACATGTGAAAAGAAATATTTTTACTTATGAAAACATATTTTGATTCGCTTTCATCTCCGAATTTAATCTGACTCCAATTCATTATAATTTAGATATTCATTCATCCAATTCAAGCCGATTACCTTATAGGTTATGATTTGGTCTAATTTAGATTGATTAACCTAATAAATCCTTATTTTCAAGTAATGGTTCATTGCTTACCCAAAGTCGCTTAGAGTCAGTATGCTGGCCAGCTACATCTGCTCACGGACACATCCTCGCCGGTTCTGGTTCTTAGATAGAGGATATAACTGTAAACTAATTTCCTTTAAGTAATAATAGGCCGCCCCATGCTTGCTCATACATAAAGAAAGTTTGATTTAGCCACTAGATTATAACATACTAAGTCAGTAGATTCAGTCAGAAATCAGCAGGTCTTAAATGTTGTGCTAGAAGGCTTCATCCATTTAGCCCGACTGCATGACGAAACCCCGGTCGCAGGTCTGCGGAAACATCAGCCTAAGACAATCTACTAGATTCAAATGATTTCAGGAGATATTTAGTTAAACAAAAGTCTTTACATTTATTTGTCAGGCAAAGATTTTCCATTCCAATTCACATAATTGCACAAGATAAGCCAATTCAAATTGTACAACATCAATTCCTCCAAGATAGATTAAGAGTGAATACCTGACTATGTAAAAATACGTTGTAGTATCTGAGTTCCGATTCAGAGCTTCAGAAACTGATACACTACAACGGGGTCCTTCAGTTACTGAATCCCAATGGCCTAAACAACATCGATACCTTATATACCCAACAGGGCGTCACAGTGACCCTTGCCTAGTGTATTTGATGTGTTAATCATCTCTGGAGGGGGGAGCATCTGGCAGAGATTTTATCAAAGTCAAAACCCAAATAACCAAATACAAGTGAAATATCACAGTGACATTAAGACTACTTTACCAGTCACACAGAGACATTTAAAATGATACCAAACATGACAAGCTAACGTTTGTAAGTTTAGCAAATACACCACATATTTCATTTCACCATAGAAACCTGAATTCTGGTCATCCTTGAGTGACCTTTCAATACCCTGGTCGTATAACTAGGGAGGGCCAAAAGGTGTTGGTGAGACAACAGCTTTCTCGTGATCCTTGAAGAAGATTAGAGAGTTTATTGTTTTAGTGCCTGACCATTCCCGTGGTCTTCTCTCGTGGAATTAATTCTTGTGGACAGATATATCCATCCTTACAGTTCTGTGTTTACATTTGTGAATGGATTATTCAGACTACTAAAACAGTCATCTATCTGGGATTCTGTTGCAAAATCATTTGCGGGAAGTAAATTCATTACATTACTTTTAAAATCAGAATGTATTTCATGGACCAGTTCTTCCATGTCCGATATTACAGAAGTTACAACTCTGGTTGCTACTCCACTATTTTGCAATGTAGCAACAATAGATGCACACATTTCTTGAGTGTCAGTCACCCTCCTTTTATCACCGAGTGGTGTCTCGGGTTGCTGTTCATTGTGATTATTTAAATGTGATGGTTCAGCATCTTCATCAGTCTGATTTTCAGTCTCCGCTTGGTCTAGAAACTCATGTCTATGAACACTACTCAAGTGTTTTCGAAATCCGGCATAAGTCACGAAGCTATGCTTGCAATTGTTCTGTGCACATTTCAAGTTCAATTTTTTTCCAGGATAATAAGCATGAATAAGTTTTAAATGACAAATAAGGTCATTAATTGTTGAATGTACCACTTTACAAACAAAACAGCAGAACATTTGCAGTCAGTCAAAAGAGCTAATTCAGAAGTTTGGCTCATAGGTCCTTTACCCTTGGGGTTTCACGAACTATGCCACAGCCAATCTTGTAGATTGTTGTCTGAACAAATGTAAACACTGCATTTAAGCAGTGGGGGTATGACACGCTAAAAACAAAATACGCTTTAAACAGTTCGTCAAAAGCAGAAAGGGAAAACTTCGCCTGGCATGGTAGGAGTTTTTCATCCAGAACAATGTAGAACTCATGAATGGCATTCATTGCTGAGCCAACTGCAAGGAGATGTGGTTGGAGCCCTTTAGTCTTCTCAACATGTTCAGTTAGACTGCGACAAGCCTGAAATAGGTAAAAATAAATAAATAAATAAATAAACTTACAAACAAGTAACCTACAAAACAACTTTATAGTGTTTCCAAGCAAACCTTGTGAAACTGCACAACATGATCCATTGCCTCCTTAATGCTGATCTTTGTTGATTTGTTCCTACCACCTGCTGAAGGTGGCAAAAGGAAAACCAGTAGTAAAAGACAGGACATGTCACTGTCCCATCCTGCAAGCAAGAGTAAAGAGAGCATGTAACCAATAACCAATACAACCACCAAAAACTTACAAACAACAAAACATTTAATACCTTGCCATTCAGATTCCAGGTTTTGTCCAGTGCCAGCTGCAAGCAGGCTGTTTAGGTACAAGCTTGAATTAAGTGTTTTCGCCTCTGCGATGATCTTTGGCTTTAAAGTGTCCCATTGTTCTAGTAGTCTGGAAGCTGTTTCAGTTCCAAATTTGATGTCAAAGTCTTGAAGGATCTGTAAAACAATTACGAACATTACAAAAGTTCTTAGACACCATGCTTTTCGCATATTATCTCAACAAAATACTATTATCTGTATCTTTCACTTACCAATCCCTTTGTGTCAAGAAATCTTGGAAAAACTGAAAGAGCTGTGCTGGACTTCTCTGCATCGTAAATAAGCTGCTGTCTGTGCTTGAATGTTAATTTCATCTTCTCAAAAATCTGGGCCTTGTCAGCACAATGATTCATAAATGATATGGCTTCCTTGCATTGGTCGCCATCGAGCTGCTTTTCCGAACAGTTCCAGTTGGCTCTGTAAGCTGTTGGTCCTTCGTTGCCCTCATCATCCGATGTTGCACTTGACCTGGCATTCCTTGTGCTCTGGCTTTTGCTTCAGCGTGAAACTGTTTTCAGACGCCATGATATGTATCCTTGATTGCTCTTGGGGTCATAGAAATGTTCCTTAAAATAAAAAACAAAATGATGCTGCTGATAAGATCAATGCAAACATTTTAAATATCATGTCACTACACTAGACTAGGAAATACTGATGCAGAATGCAACCAAATTAGGGGAACTAGATATGTGAAATGGTTTCACAAAATCTGAAATATGTTTCTATAAAAGGTACATTAGTAGGGATGGGTACCGAAACTCTGTACTTTTTTGGTATCGGTGCTAAATTATGAAAGACCGAAGTATTGATAAGCTCTTATGTTTACGGTTCTGCTGACCAAGCTATTCTAATTTGCCATATTTGATATTTGTCTGCACAGTTCTCAATCTCACATGAGAAATGCTCATGTTTCTAGCGAGCGAGTCATGTATAAAAGCCTTCAGTTCTCTGCCTTGCGCACGCACTCAGTGACTTGCGTTAATCCAGGGGTGTCCAAACTCGGCCCTGGAGGGCCAGTGTCCAGCAAAGTTTAGTTCCAACCCCAATCAGACACACCTGGGCAAGCTAATCAAGCTCTTACTAGGCTTTCTAGAAACATCCTTGCAGGTGTGTTGAGTCAAGTTAGAGCTAAAATCTGCAGGACACTGGCCCTCCAGGACTGAGTTTGGACATGTCTGCATTAAGCGCACACATATAGCTCGCAATAGACTTGCGCACACACACAGCTCGTAAGCTTACAGAATGAAACCAAACGGGTTGTATTTCCTGAGTGGACAGCGACAATGCCCGTTGCAAAGAAAAAAAGAAAAAAAAAGCACAAGTTGTTTTTTTGTATAAGCGGAAACGCAAGCAAACTGTCTAAGTGAAAGTATCTTTCAAAAGTGCATTAACTGCAATGAAAAGAAATGAAACCGTTTTGACTGCTTAGCTACTAACAGCAACATTACATCATCCACATTGTTATGCCAGCAGTCAATCACCTAAATTAGTATAACATTAATAGTTAAACACACACATTAGTTTACAATGAAAACAGTATTTTTTTCTGCAGTAGACTAAATAAATCTTAAACATTAAACATGTTTTTACATTACTGCATTTACAAATATAGCCTATGAATAGCCCAATAATCAACAATACTTTATGGTTAAAAGTAATTTTCCTTCAAACCATTATACATTCTTTTACAGGAAAAAAAATAATATTTATTTGTTTTTCAATTATTGATTTCGATTTATTTTACATTAAAAATGTATAAATAAAACAAAGTGTTGTTAATTCTGTTCAATTTGTTTCAGTCTGTTTTTTTTATGAAGAAAACATACAAAATGTACCAAAGAGAACCGTTAAACTGTCAAACTAAGAAGTGACATGGATAAAAGTAGTAATACCGTTAAAACCTTAATGATACCCATTCCTATACATTAGTATAATGAAAAGTTTTAAATTCTTACATATCCAGTTCTTGAGTATGGATCCTTCAGTGATGGACAAAGTGTTACAATGCCCAAGGCACAGCGAGTTTTTATTTCTTTGGAAGGAACACGACTTTAAGAAAATTTAAAAAAAGTTAACACTAAAACAGTCAGATTACAAAAACTTTATAATCTATTATTTTTAGATTGATCCTTACCCTTCTTTGTCAGTTATGTATGCAACAACAATATTGACTAACTGTCGCCGGGTTGAATCTGTGAGTCTTCCTTGTTCATTATATTCGGCCAAAACTGCAAGTCCACCTGCCTTTTCTTTCAAAATTTCACTAACAAACTATAATAAAACAAAGTGATGAAATGTCCACATAATAAAAAAAAAAATGTGAAAAACTGCCAAATACTTGAGTTAGTGCATCATGAAATTTAAAAATGACCTGTTTAGCCTCCAAAGCTTCATCAAAACGAGGTCTCTTTGTGCTTGGCCTAGCACTGTCATCAGTCTCAGGGTGGTTTGGGATGAGAGTTAGTGTGTCTAAGTGGGAGCTACAAGAAGAATCGATGACTGCGCTTTCTGAAAGTAATAATAATAATAATATTTAAAAGCATGTTATATGTACTGCATTCTAGTGATGTACCAAGCAATTTTAAAATTGTATTTTGCCCTGTTGATGTCAGAGAAGAAGATTTTCAGCATACAAATTTGCACCACGTGAAACATGGAATTAGTCTTTCGAACTTGCGAATATAGTAGGCCAGGGCTCGAAATTGTGAGCGTTTTGGTTGCATATGCGACCAATTATGCGACCTCAAAATATATTTGGGAGCACTTGTGCGAGTGCATAAAATTGTTGCATGCGACCGTTTTTCACTGCAACATGTTCACCGCATGCGTGGATTTAGGACACATTCATGCAGAATGTATCTTTGCACTTGAAAGGCAGCGCTCAGGAACTGTATAAAACTGTTGTCATGTCAACTTCCTGCAGTAAACAAAGCCTGCAATGCTTGCCCCGCCTTTACGCTCTTTTTATTGGCCCACTGCGCTAGAACTAATTGCGAATGGACTGGTTAAAATCACCTGTCAATCACTCAGTCAACGCCTTCAGATGACAGGAGAGCTACAACCGCGAAAATGTAAAGCGCTGAAGATGAGAATGACAACACCATCAGATTTAGTTTTAGAAAACACCTAAAGCAACAAATAATGGCTCATCTAATTACTGATAATGTGGTGAATGTTAATCCACAATCTACATTTGTCCAAGAGTGGATAAAAGACTTCCATTGGCTTTAAGTCCGCTATGAAAATAACCAAAGCATTCACTGTATAGTCTGTGGGACGGAATTTTCAGGTAACTGTCTGCCACATCTACACATTTTAAGCACGAGATGTTCTGTTTAATCCATTTAATCGCTAGATGCTGTCAGCCGTGCAGCTAGAAGAAAAAGTTAACACCACGTACACCATCACAAAAGGGCGTGCATGGACTAAGATTAAATTAATATTGCAGCTCATGAAAAGACCGGTATTGCTATAAAATGACATATACAAATAATAACGTATACATCAAAAGCAACTGTGCAATATCAGACATCACCCGTGAGAACACCGCACGTTAACAGATTCATTCATGTCCAGTAGTGCTGCAGGGCCGGTGAGCGGTCCGTCCATGTATCTTTTGGTCACTCAATTAAATTATAAAAATGTATTTTCTTGTGATAACGGGATTTCGTTGAGACATATTTTCCTCACACAAGCATTTTTTGCTTGTTAGTTTTGATTAGTGTTGATTTCAAATGCAATAAATCTGTTTATATAAAACTTAGCAACGGTGTTCATAATTGGTGGGTGCGACTAAATTTTGTCTGGTGCGCCTAAATTTTTAAAGTTAGGAGCACCAGTGCTACCAAGCAAAAAGGTTAATTTCGAGCCCTGTAGGCTATCAGTTGTTTTTGACTCGTGCACAAATTATCTGAGATATTGTTTTAATGGTAGATTGTCATCACATATAGGAGGTCACAGTTTATATAATAATGTTAGAAAAAACAGTTGCTGTTTAATAACCATTGAATGCATGGGACCAGAAAGCCCTGCATACAGAAACTTGCCTGAATCTTGGTCAATAACTCTCCAAAGTATATCACGTGATCTCTCCTCCAGCACGTCAGTGAAAACATCCTCATCTACCTCCATATTGGTGTCATCTTGTAAAACGAGATCCTTATGCTCGAGGGAAAATTTCTTCTTGACTTGACATGTTAAAAGAAATAACATTAATTGAAATAAGACTTTTCAAGTGCAGCAAGTCAAAACAATAATGGAGTCTATTTAAGAACTCACCTTCTTTTATCAAACTGTTGTAATCGACTTCATCTACAGGTACCTTAATCAACTTCTTTTTTCCTCCATAAATGACTTTGAAGAGCATTATTGCTGTTGAATAAAAACGAGTTTTCGTTTGAATAGGGCCCAGGGGTGACCAAACCTGCTCCTGGCGATCGACTGTCCTGCAGATTTCAGTTACAACCCATATCAAACACACCTGCCTGTAATTATCTAGTGCTGTTCAGGTCCTAATTAAGGTGTGTTTGATGAGGGTAGGAGCTGAACTCAGCAGGAAAGTCGATCGTCCAGTGTTGAGCACCCCTGGATTAGGCTTAGCGTTTGATTCAAAAGATCACTTTTATTGATAAACCGGACATCACTATGTGTTGTTAAGTTAGACGGATCTGAAACTCGTCATTTAAAACTTTGAGGGCGTACTCACTATGTACCGTTGCCGTGTAAATCACAGATGATGCGACTGTTCAGTTTAACAGAAAGAGAAGTGCTCTCGCTCAGCACAGTGGAGATTGCCTTAGCTATATCGTTTTGTATTATTTTTTGTTGTTCGGGATGCAGTGACACGCAGTCAAACACTTTGCCGAACAGATCCACCACTTTTTGACGGTTATAAATTATCATAAAAGTCCTCGCAGGTGTTAGGAGGTCTGCTGAAGGTGCAGCTGGTGTGCAACGAGGGGTCTTTGCGTCTTTAATGAACTACGACAGTTCGCGTTCATTTAACAGTTAATAAATCCTTATGAAACAGTCCCCTAAAGGACTGAAGGTGACGTCGCGTCTTCAGTTTCAGGCTTTGCACTGCAAGCGTACCACGCTCTGGCACACTTCTTCCAACCGGGCCAGGACCGACCAACTGAACCGTGCCTGAGCCCGATTCAGAGCACTCACACTTATCAAAAGAAACGGAAAATGCGCCTGGACACGGTTCGGATAGCATATTGTGAGTGCGCCCTATTGTGTAACATTGAAGGACGTGCCTTCTCAAAATTCTGCTGCCTCTGGGCTACGGCAGGAAACCCCGCGGTGATGCAGTGCTAGTCACGCACCAATTTTTAAAACATACATAAATATTTCGTCGTGAGAGAATTAAAACTGTATTATTCTGAAATCATTGACTAATCTGTTCGATATGTTTAGGGTCCACGTGTAAAATAAGTCAATGGCCTTACAAAATGCTCAAATGAATTGGCTTCGACGACGTGCGACACTTCTTAAAAACATTAAAATGTTTGATAAATGCAATTATAGAGTATTTATTATAGTTTTCTCACACATTTCCTTAAAAAATCATAAAAGTAAAAAAAAAAAAACGGCTGAAACTTACCACTGAACTTGAAGCCTCCACGCCAACCTCCCACGGATCTCCAACTGTAAAAAGGCGCGGAGCATTGTGGGAAATAGGGATGTCCAAGTCGCGAACGAATCATTCAATTTACCTGGATCGTCCTAGTGAATCAGTTCACCAAGTCCAACTGATCGTTTGAAACAGGTTACCGTCTCCAGTAAGCACTAACCAAAAATTACTTTATAAAACTTGCTTTTTTACCCTGCCTGGCACTTCCTCTGATTTAAATAAAGCAATTGTACGAGTTATTCAATTACTCGAACAGTGTTTGAGCGTGTTCACTTCATCGGCTTGAAAAGTTACACGGTCCTCGCTCACCGGTTCTCGCTCACTAATTCTTTTGGAATATTTTGTGCTAATGCTATGAACATCTTATGAAACATTGATTTATTAATATAAGTTTATTTAATAACAAACAAATCTCAATGAGTTCGTGTACAGTATAAGCTAATAAGTGCATATAGTACACTGCTTTTCATGAGAATAATTTATTATATCTTATAATTTATTATATCATCAAGACCCGAAAAACATACTGGTCTGATCACTGTTTGTCCAAAAGAACCGGTTTGAGTAAAAAAAAAACTGGACTTCCCATCACTTGTGGGAAATACACTGCATATAGTGTTAAAAGTTTAACACTGAAAAAAAACTCTTAAATATACGCTCTTTCACACTCATTGATTAAAATGTACTCCGGTTTTAACACTGAACAACACCAAAAAAATCACACTGTATATTTAACACTGGAATTTTTGCTGTGCAATTACTACCATTGGTAGTGAAAAAATAGCATTTTAGTTTAATTTTTTCCTTAAATATCTAAAATATAAAAAGATGTAAGTTATACCTGACACATATATGATCACTTTAAACTTGGTTTTATGAAATATCTCTAATGTTCCTGTTTTAAACGTGTACAAATGCTGAAATTTAGAGACACTCACTAAATATGTGAATCTCAAAACTTCAACCTCAAGCCAAATTTATGCACAATGATTGAAGTGTGTGTAAAAAATAAATAAATAAATAAAAATGTAATAAAAAAAACAGCATGTGCTGGTAAGGCATGTTTATATGCTGTTCTCAAAACGAGCAAACCTGCATCAACATCATCAGCATATGCTGTTTTTTCACCAGGAAAGCAAAGCAAAAAGTAATAAGGATGCAGCACATAATCGATCTTATAATTATAATAACTTAATATAAATTTAATTTGCTCAAAAATCAGATGGTCATATATATATATATATATATATATATATATATATATATATATATATATATATATATATATATAAATAGCTAATCAAAAGATAAAACGCGTATTATTGAACATTAGATCACTCTCCTCTAAAAATCTTTTTATTAATGATTTGATAACTGATTTAAAGCTAGATGCACTTTGTCTAACAGAAACCTGGATAAAATCAGATGATTACATGCCCCTAAACGAGTCTTCACTTGAAGAATATCATTATAGACACGAGCCGTGTCTTAAAGGCAAAAGTGGAGGTGTCGGCATAATATACAGTAATATTTTTAGTGTTACTCAGCAATCTGACTTCAAACATAATTCATTTGAAGTAACAGTGTTGTATATTTCAGTTGGTAATTTAAACAATACATTTCAATCTAAATTTGTATTGGCAACTGTATATAGACCTCCAAGGCATTATACTGACTTTACAAAAAATTTGCTGATTTCTTATCTGAAATAGTTATGGCCACAGATAAAATTATAATTGTTGGTGATTTTAATATTCATATAGATAATGAAAAAGAGACTTTAACTCTGGCCTTCTTAGACATACTAGCCTCTGTTTGAGTGAAACAGCATGTCTTAGGGCCTACCCATCGACATAATAATACCTTAGATCTAATATTATCACAGGTTATCTATATTGATAATGTTGAAGTTGTGCAGCAGAGTGGTGACATTTCAGATCACTACTTAATCTCTTCACCGCTAGCACTAAAGATGATTTTTTCAGTAACCTACCTGATCTTTCTAATTTCCATAACATTCCAGGCAGCTTAGAAGAGCTTGACACTGCAACTGAAATTATTGATTCTGTCCTTTCTAGCACGTTAGACATAGTTGCTCCGTTACACAAGATTTGGGTAAAAAATGTGACATCATGGCACAATGAGCACTCACGTACCTTAAAGAAAGCAGCTCGGAAAATGGAACATGGATGGAAGAAATCAAAACTAGAGGCTTTTCATCTGGCCTGGAAAGAAAGTTCAGATAGCTTTAGAAAAGCTTTAACATCTTCCAGCTCTGCTTACTTTTCAACGTTATAAGAAGAAAATAAACACAACCCTAGGGTCCTGTTTAACACAGTAGCCAATCTAACTAAAAATAAAGCATCAACATGCATTTCTCAACATAGCAGTAATGACTTTATGAACTTTTTCACGCGCAAAATTTATGATATAAGAAATAAAATAAGCAGCAACAATCTGCCTCTTACAGCAACGTTCCAATTGGAGCATTTTAGACCGTTATGGATAAACTACAATTTTTTTCAACAGTAGGTGAGGAAGCATTATCTAAACTGATACATTTGTCCAAATCAACAACGTCTATGCTAGATTTAATACCAACCAAATTATTAAAATAATTGTTTTCAGACGTTTCTAAACCTGTTCTTAACACTTTGAATTCATCCCTACTCCTAGGATACATTCCTAAAACTTTTAAACTAGCTGTCATTAAGCCTCTTATTAAAAAAACACAGCTTGATCCCAAAGAACTAGCAAATTATAGACCCATTTCAAACTTCCCTTTTCTATCAAAGATACTAGATACTAAAGATACTAAACTTATCTGCTCAACTATGTTCCTTCCTACAAAGACAATATTTATGAAAAATTTCGATGTGGATTTAGAGCATTTCATAGCACAGAAACGGCACACCTAAGAGTTACAAATGACCTCCATCTGTCGTCCGTCCGTGGTTGCATTTGTCTCTTAGTGCTATTAGACCTCACTGCTGCATTTGATACAATCGATCATAATATTCTCCTTGATAGGCTTAAAAATTATGTTGGTATTACAGGAACTGCATTGGCCTGGTTCAGGTCTTATCTAGCTGAACATTATCAATTTGTATCAGTTAATGTAGAGACATCATACAGATCAAAAAGTACACTGTGGGGTACCACAAGGCTCAGTTCTTGGTCCCTTACTTTTCACACTATAAATGCTACCGCCAGAGGTGGGTAGAGTATCCAAAATCTATACTCAAGTAAAAGTACTTGCGGAAATTTTTACTCAAGTAAAAGTAAAAGTAGCAATTTTAAAAGTTACTGGAGATACCTTCCAGAGGGATGCAGCACTCTTAAAATTGCCAAGCTTCTGAAGCGTGATCATCGATCAATCAAGCGTTTCATTCAAAATAGTCAATAGGGTCGCAAGAAGCGTGTGGAAAAACCAAGGCGCAAAATAACTGCCCATGAACTGAGAAAAGTCAAGCGTGCAGCTGCCAAGATGCCACTTGCCACCAGTTTTGCCATTTTTCAGAGCTGCAACATCACTGGAGTGCCCAAAAGCACAAGGTGTGCAATACTCAGAGACATGGCCAAGGTAAGAAAGGCTGAAAAATGACCACCACTGAACAAGACATACAAGCTGAAACGTCAAGACTGGGCCAAGAAATATCTCAAGACTGATTTTTCTAAGGTTTTATGGACTGATGAAATGAGAGTGAATCTTGATGGGCCAGATGGAAAAACTAATGACATGGCCTCCTTGTTCACCTGAGCTGAACCCCATAGAGAACCTGTGGTCCATCATCAAATGTGAGATTTACAAGGAGGGAAAACAGTACACCTCTCTGAACAGTGTCTGGGAGGCTGTGGTTGCTGCTGCACGCAATGTTGATGGTGAACATCAAAACACTGACAGAATCCATGGATGGCATGCTTTTGAGTGTCCTTGCAAAGAAAGGGGGCTATATTGGTCACTGATTTGTTTTTGTTTTATTTTGAATGTCAGAAATGTATATTTGTGAATGTTGAGATGTTATATTGGTTTCACTGGTGAAAATAAATAACTGAAATGGGTATATATTTGTTTATTGTTAAGTTGACTAATAACTATGCACAGTAATAGTAACCTGCACACGTAGATATCCTCCTAAAATAGCTAAAACTAAAAACAAACTAAAAACTACTTCCAAAAATATTCAGCTTAGATATTAATGAGTTTTTTGGGTTAATTGAGAACATGGTTGTTTAATAATAAAATTAATCCTCAAAAATACAACTTGCCTAATAATTCTGCACTCCCTGTATACATATACAGATGAAGTCAGAATTATTAGCCCCCCCTTTGAATATTTTTTTCTTTTTTAAATATTTCCCAAATGATGTTTAACAGAGCAAGGAAACACAGTTTATCTGATATGTTTTTTTTCTGGAGAAAGTCATATTTGTTATATTTCAGCTAAGATAAAAGCCGTTTTTATTTTTTTAAAGACCATTTTAAGGTCAATATTATTAGCCCCTTTAAGCAATTTTTTTCGATAGTCTACAGAACAAACCATCATTATACACTAATTAGAGTAATTAACTATACAGTAATTAACTTGCATAATTACCCTAACCTGCCTAGTTAACCTAATTAACCTACAGTATAGTTAAGCCTTTAAATGTCACTTTAAGCTGTATAGAAGTGTCTTGAAAAGTATCTAGTAAAATATTATTTACTGTCATCATGGCAAAGATAAAATAAATCAGTTATTAGAAACGAGTTATTAAAATTATTATGATTATAAATGTGTAGAAAAAAATCTTCTCCGTTAAACAGAAACTGGGGAAAAAATAAACAGGACTGATATATACACACACACACACACACACACACACACACACACACACACACACACA
>CAIGQQ010029253.1:436165-465737 GCA_903798035.1 Danio albolineatus
TCCTCCGGGTGCTCCGGTTTCCCCCACAAGTCCAAAGACATGTGGTATAGGTGAATTGGGTAGGCTAAATTGTCCGTAGTGTATGAGTGTGAATGTGTGTGTATGGATGTTTCCCAGAGATGGGTTGCGGCTGGAAGGGCATCAGCTGTGTAAAAAATATGCTGGATACGTTGGCGGTTGATTCTGCTGTGGCGACCCCGGATTAATAAAGGGACTAAACCGACAAGAAAATGAATGAATGAAGTTGGTAGTTCTATCGTATTAAATTTAATGCAGTTATTTCAAATGTAATGTTGAGTTGCTTTTTGAAATATGATCAGTTGTGTTCTATTGGGACTTCCGGTAAGATGGCGGAGTAAGAAGTCGCACGTTTCTGCTCTGAATATTACTGAACAGTTTTTCTATACGCATTTAGCGCATCTTATATCTTATACAAGACTAATAAGACATTGTGAAAGAGCTTGTAACCTAATATGCAGAGAGGTAATACAAAAAAGAACACTGAAATAACTGAGGAGGATAACGTGCAAGCAGCAGGTACGGTGGCTTCGACACCGGGAGACGACATCTGCAAGCTTCTTGGGGCCATCAGATCAGAGTTCGCAGCGCTAAGAGTGGAGATTCTTTCTGAGCTAAAAACCTCCATTTCAGCTGTGAAAGCATCGTTGGAATCCCTGGGGGAAAAACTGAAAGAAGTCTAGTAAACTTTGACCAAAGACATCGAACGAATGAAAATGAAACTCGACGACTTAGAAAATCACTCAAGAAGAAACAATGTGAGAATAATTGCCATTCCTGAGTACTCTGAGGGCGCGCATCCAACCGCATTTATTGAAGAACTTCTACTCAAAGTATTCAGGAAGGAGTTTTCCCAAGCCCCCGGTGGTGGATAGAGTGCAACGCTCCCTGGCTCCCGTATCAAAGTCAATCCAACCCCCGAGACCCTTTATTGTTTGAATTCACCACTTCCAGATGAGGAAACTGATTCTTAGACTCACACGGGAAAAGGGAGAGCTTCTTTACAACGGCTTTCAGATTCACTTTTATCCAGACGTGAGCACAGAGGTGGCTAAGAATAGAGCAGCGATCAACCCGATCAAAGCACGGCTGAGAGAAGCTGGTATAGAATTCGGTCTTCTCTTCCCTGCAGGTTTACGAGTCACCCATAATGGTCAGAAACATTTCTTTGATTCTCCTCAGCCAGCTACTGAATTTGTTCAGGAAGTTTTTCCACCCACAATAAGCAAGCAGCTGTAAATGTCTCATAGGAGACTGCTTCATAACTTATGTTTCTAAACGTATTACATAAAAATCACTTCAGTAATTTTTTTTTCAGAATCAGAATCAGTTTTATTGCCAAGTGTGCTTCACACACACAAGGAATTTGCTTTGGCTACAGAAGCTTCCAGTGTACATAAAGTGACAAGTGACAACACAAAATAAATATATATATAAAAAAAAGAAGAAGACGATAGACATTAAACAGAGATGCAGTCAGTCCAACGATCTGGGTGTTGAAATGTATGTACAGATTGTTATACATATACAGGTTATAAGGTGCTGTGTGCAAAAGCCTAAGTATTGCATTGTATGTTGTTATAAGGTGCTCTGTACAGATGCGTAAGAAGTGTTGCATTATATATTTTTATAAGGTGCTGTGTACAAATGCGTAGGGAGAAGTATTGCATTGTATATTGTTATAAGGTGCTGTGTACAGATGCGTAAGAAGTATTGCAATGTATATTATCATAAAGGTGCTGTGTACAAGTGCATATGAGAAAGTATTGCAGGTTTATGGCACAATAGGAAAAATAGTAACTGTTCATGAGGTAGATGGCCTGAGGAAAGAAACTTTTCTGTGTCTGGCTGTTTTTGTGCTCGGTGCTCTGTAGCGCCAGCCAGACGGTAACCGTGTGCTGGGTGCGAGGCGTCCAGGGTGATTTTGCGAGCCCTTTTACTCACTGTGGAAGAGTACAGTTCTTGAAGTGTAGGAAGGGTAGTGCCAGTGATTTGTTCAGCAGTCCGGACTATTCGCTGTAGTCTATGGAGGTCGGATTTAGCTGCTGAGCCGAACCAGACGGTGACTGAAGTGCAGAGGATGGATTGGATGACAGCTGAGTAGAACTGCACGAGCAGCTCCTGTGGCAGGTTGAACTTCCTCAGCTGACAAAGGAAGTACAGTCTCTGCTGGGCTTTCTTCACAGTAGAGTCTATGTGAGTGTCCCACTTCAGATCCTGAGAGATGGTGGTGCCCAGTGTTGTGAATTTCTCTAGCTTTGGCTCACGGCACCAAAACTGTTTTGAAATTCTAAGATGAGTCAAAAAACCAGGGAGAACTTCTCGGTTGTCTTGAAAGCAGAATGCTTTAATCGTCGCTGTGGCATCATGACTAGCATTGTCATGTACTTGTTTATACATTTTTACAGACATTGATATATGTAGGTGGAGACAGCCTAAAACAAAGCATGCAAATTAAGTCTTTGAGTCAGCATGATAACAAAGCATGCAAATTAAGTCTTAGAGTCAGCATATTAATCGGCATATAGGTGTCATCTCCTGGTCACATGAGTTAAAAGGAGTTTTTTTGATCACCTTAAGACAAAGGCAGAGTCATTGAGACCATTTGCATTAGTCTGGCCCTTTTGGTCTTTCTGACCACTGGCTGAGCCAATGTCCCTTATGGCTGAGCTGTTAATGTAATTATATAACTAAAAACCCCAATAATATAACTTTTCAGTTATATGTAGATTATTGTTAATTTGAAATGGTATTATATAAATGTATATTCCCACAGTTCCCCTTTGAGAGTTATTAAAAAACTCTCACAAAATATACATTTAAACACTTAAAAAAAAATCATTCTTGTAACGTATTATGGTTACAGGCTCATAGTACTTGCTCTGTGTTTATTTACAAGCGGCATACTGACACAGAAACAAACATGCCGCTGAAGTCCATGGATCTCTTATAGGTAATATTCTGTTCTGTTTGGAACAGTCATTTCCTTGTCATGGGTGTGGGTCAAATGTTAAATAAAACATGTGATACTGTGGATGCATAGATGGTACAATAGTAGGAAAACCAATAGAATAATTGCTATTTCCTTTATCCACAGCCAGGGTTTACTTAACAGGATTTTTTTTTTCTTTTTAGAGTATGCAAAAAAAATACACTAAATTGGAATACATACAAACAAAACAAAAACAAAAACAGGAAAGTAAAAAAATAAGTAAATAATAATAAAAAAAACAGACAAAAAACAACCACAATACAGTCAGATACTGGCAAATGCATGTGTGTGTGTGTGTGTGTGTGTGTGTGTGTGTGTGTGTGTGTGTGTGTGTGTGTGTGTGTGTGTGTGTGTGTGTGTGTTTGTACATGGAAAAGTAACTAGGTGGAAGATCAGAGTACATACAGTACATGAGGAAGAATATATACATATGTACATAGACAACATGTATAACAGTCAAATTATGCAAATAACAGATAAATATATCAGATAAAAGGGGGAGAAAAAAAAGTCAATCAGTGGTAAAGAGTAATAACAATGACAGTAAAAAAAGGACTACAGTAATAACTGACAATAGCTACCATAATAATAAAATAATAATAATAATAATAATTACCTGTTGTCACGATCGGAATAACAGACAAAAGTCAAATGGATCCAATTGCAAGTGATTTAATTATAACTCAGGAGGGACAAGTGCAGATAACCGATGCATCCAGCACCGAACACGAGAGACACATATATAACGCCGACCAGAGACCAAAACACACCGACTAGGATCTGATGAGACACAGAAACAACATGACATGGGTCCAGTTCAATATAAAGGCGTGTTGAGTACGTACAGCTGAACCCGCTGATTAACAGCTGATCAAAAGATCACATGATCAGCAACGCAAGAAAGCACATGGAATACAAAACAATCCCACGTGACAACAACAGAACGGAAGAAGCGCATGCACCTGCAACCGTGACACCTGTACTACACCAACTACTGTCGCATCACACTACCACATCAACAACTACTACAACTATGATGTCTACCACTACTGATACCACTACAATGACTACTACTACAATAAGGTCTACTACTACTGATACCACTACAACAATGACTACCACTACTGATACCACTACAATGACTACTACTGCTACAATAATGTCTACTGTTGGAATATTTAACTAATTCCATGCATGTTCAATAAAAAAGGTCTGGAGAGGTTTTTCTTCAATGCCAAACATCATAACAATTTATTGGATACAAATGAATAATTCGATTCACAGAATGCTGTTATCCTCAATGCAATGCAAAGTTACATTCAGGAGGTGCGCAACAAAGTTCATTTTCTGACTCCAACTTTTATAGGCAGACGATATCAACAGGTGGAGTTTAGTGAAATCTGTCACTTGTCAATCATTCTCCAGTCCTCCATTGGCCACAAACAATCATACTTCCTCTATCTGCAACCTTTTATCAGATAAGACATGGTCTGCAACATTTTGTCTTCACACCCCTAAGAACATAAAGCTATGTGTGATCTTTCCAGTGAATGACAGGAAATCTCTACTTCTGCAAAAATGAATATGCAAACTTATCAGACTCAACACAAGATGCCCATTTAATATTCTACTTCAAGCAATACCAATACAACTGTGCAATGAACAAAAAATATACAAAAATAATAAAGAATATATATTTTTTTCCCCAACACTACTACTACTGATACCACTACAAAGACTACCACTACAACGACTACTACCATAATGTCTACTACTACTGATACCACTAAAACAATAACTATTAATACTACTGATACCACTACTACAACGACTACTACTACTACGACTACTTCTGATACTACTACATCTGCTACCTGCAACTGGAACTACTACATCAACATCTATCACTACCGCCACTAAAACTACAACATTAACGACTACTACTTCAACATCTACTCCTTACGATACAACTATTACTACTACTACCACAACATACTACTACTACACCAATGAAGTCTACTACTACAGTTACTACTACAACTACTACTTCAACAACCACAATTACTACCTCATCCACTACAATGACTGCTACTCTCACTACTATGAAAACAATGACAGCAACCTGAATAATGACAATTGTAGAAATACTTATATTAATGATAATGAGGGGACATCTGGAGAACAAGTCAAAACAGTAATAATAATAATAATAATAATAAACAGTTTCTAAACCATGAAGAATTGTCTTCAGTCATCTGATGCAATTTTACTGAAAGATCAAGTATGTCTTGTTGAAGTTTGTTCAAGTTCTTGGTCGGATCCATTAATCCGGTGCAGCATTCTGGGCCTATGATGGTGCACATTATGCCATCTTATTCCTTTGTGGTAGGAGCTGTGTTAAGTAGATGTAGAGAGCTTGGGGTGGAGTATGTATTTTCTCTGATAGCCGGTAGAACATAAACGCTCTGGTTACTAAAGTAACCCTCGTTCCCCGAGGGGGGGAACGGAAATGCTATGTGGAAAAATTCCACTATGGGGATTTCGTTCAGAAAGCCAATCATCTGAAAGAGTATGTAAACGGGCCAATGAAATGCCAATGAGTTGGCAGCTTCAGCTTGCGCAGCTGATGCTTGTTGCAATCAATTTGGCAATAAAAGCACAGCGATAGCAAAGCTGGGCATCCTTTTTTAGCTGAAGAGACCTTCGCCCCAGCAGCTAAGGGGCATTCATTGTGGCGACGGAACATAGCATTTCCGTTCCCCCCCACGGGGAACGAGGGTTACTTTAGTAACCAGAGCGTTCCCCTTCGGGAGGGGGAACTTCAATGCTATGTGGAAAAATTCCACTATGGGGAAATGTCTGGAAAACGCCACAATAAACGGACCTTACCTCGCCCCCGATGAGAGGTTAACCAGGCTGAGTAGAGCGTGAGCGCACCTGCATCACCGGAGGCGCGGTCTTCCAACGCGTTCCCTGGCCCTTACTTATCCCACTTCAACAGAAGATTTACGGATTTAGATATATTTTTCGGGAGTCGCAAGACATCTAGTAATTTCTAGGAATTGATACGACAGTACGTTGGGAAGCGTGCAGTCCCGATAGGGAGGACGCTGCGGAGGCCACCTGCTGCCCGAGTGGGGAGACTGGTGGCAGGAGAACATAAGGACTAGCCCTGAGAAGGGGGAGTACACATATGGATATAAGATGGTTAGCGGTGAGGGAAGACACGGGTCCTACCTGTGAAGGGGGACAGCATCGTGGCTAAATATGCATATGGGATCGCCAGCGGGGATCGCACATAGCAGGCACCTATACCCAGAACGCGGGCTGACCAGCGGGCATACCTACAACGTAACGGGCCAGCGTCTGACTCCTCCGCTGAGTCGGATGCTGGGGGCCTCGGAGGAATCTCTGCAGGGCTCACCTAAGCGGGGAACTTTACTGACAGAGTAAAAAGGCGCACGCACCTCCGTGTTAAGGAGAATGGCGCAGCAAGCGTGTTACAACACCTCACCGAGTGTTTCCCCAATCACCAAAGGTTACCTAATACCCTTGAGGAAACCGGCTCCACTCGCAGATTGTAGAATCTTGCAAATGTGTTAGGTGTCGCCCAGCCCGCAGCTCTACAGATGTCTGTTAGAGAGGCACCGCGTGCACGCGCCCAAGAGGAAGCAATGCTCCGAGTGGAGTGCGCTCGCACCCCTGGGGGACACGGCTCGCCCTGGCTTAGATAAGCGAGGGAGATGGCATCCACTATCCAGTGGGCCAACCTCTGTTTCGATACGGCACTTCCCTTCTGCCGACCACCATAACAGACGAAGAGCTGCTCAGATGATCTAAAGCTCTGAGTGCGTTCCACGTAAATTCGCAAAGCACGAACTGGACACAGCACATAAAGGGCTGGGTCTGCCTCCTCCGTGGGCAGCGCTTGCAGGTTTACTACCTGATCCTTAAACGGTGTGGTAGGAACCTTGGGCACATAGCCGGGCCGGGGTCTCAGGACCACGTGAGAGTTAGCCGGCCCGAATTCCAGGCACGAGTCACTGACCGAAAATGCCTCCAGGTCCCCGACCCTCTTAATCGATGCCAACGCGACCAGCAGAGCTGTCTTCAGGGACAGAAATCTTAAAGATACTGCATCGAGTGGTTCGAATAGATCTCCGCGTAGGCTCGTGAGAACGAGGGCGAGATCCCAAGAGGGCATGAGAGGGGGGCGGGGTGGATTTAATCGCCTAGCACCTCTGAGGAACCGGATGATGAGGTTATGCCTTCCCACGGTGCCGCCATCTATCGCATCATGATGAGCGGAGATAGCGGCCACGTAAACTTTCAGTGTGGAGGGCGACAGCCTGCTCTCCAGCTTCTCCTGAAGAAAAGAAAGCACAACGCTGATCTGGCAGTTTCGGGGGTCTTCTCTGCGAGAGACGCACCACTCAGTGAATAGACTCCACTTCAGGGCATAGGCGCGCCTCGTAGAGGGGGCTCTAGCCTGAGTGATGGTATTAACCACCGAAGCCGGTAGGTTACCTAAGTCTTCCTCGCGTCTAAGGACCACACGTGGAGGTTCCAAAGATCTGGGCGAGGGTGCCAGATGGTGCCCTGTCCCTGAGAGAGTAGGTCCTCTCTCAAAGGGATCTGCCAGGGGGGGGCCGTCGCGAGGAGGGAGAGTTCTGATATCCAAGTCCGGTTGGGCCAGAGAGGCGCAACTAGCAAGACCTGCTCCTCGTCCTCCCTGACTTTGCACAGTAACTGCGCGAGCAGGCTCACTGGGGGAAATGCATACTTGCGCATGCCCCGAGGCCAGCTGTGGGCCAGTGCATCCGTGCCGAGGGAGCCCTCGTTCAGGGAAAAAAACAACTGGCAATGAGCGTTCTCGGAGGAAGCAAACAGATCTATCTGGGCCTCCCCGAAGTGCGCCCATATCAGCTGGACCGTCTCGGGGTGGAGTCTCCATTCTCCTGGACGTAGAGGCTGCCGTGAGAGCGCATCGGCTGCACGGTTGAGCTCGCCTGGAATGTGAATGGCGCGCAGCGATTTCAGCCGCGGATGACTCCAGAGGAGCAGACGGCGGGCGAGCTGAGACATGCGGCGAGAGCGGATACCCCCCATACGGTTGATATACGCTACCGCCGCCGTGCTGTCCGTCCTGACCAGCACGTGTTGTCGCTCCAGCACCGGAGAAAAACGGCGGAGAGCGAGAAACACTGCCAGCAGCTCTAGGCGATTGATGTGCCAATGCAGCTGGATACCTACCCACAGGCCCGCTGCTGCATGCCCGCAACACACGGCCCCCCAGCCCGTGCTGGACGCATCTGTTGAGACAACAACATGCCTGGACGCCTGTCCTAAAGGCACACCGGCCTGAAGAAATGAGGGGTCGTTCCAAGGGCTGAGGGCGCGGCGACACAGCGCAGTGACAGTCACCCGGTGTGTGCCCGCGTGCCATGCGTGTCTGGGGACTCGATCGTGAAGCCAGTGCTGAAGTGGTCTCATATGGAGTAATCCGAGCGGCGTGACGGCGGCTGCGGATGCCATATGCCCCAGGAGCCTCTGAAAAGATTTCAGGGGGACCACTATTTTGCTGTCGAACCCTCTCAGACAGTTCAGCATTAGCCGAGCGCGCTCCTCGGAGAGGCGCGCTGCCATGGTGACCGAGTCCAGCTCCAACCCGAGAAAAGAGATCCTCTGCACGGGGGTGAGTTTGCTCTTTTCCCGGTTGACCTGAAACCCCAATAGGTCGAGGTGCCGGAGCACCTTGTCCCTGTGCATAATCAACTGCTCCTTCGAGTGAGCTAAAATCAGCCAGTCGTCGAGATAATTGAGTATGCGGATGCCCGCGAGCCGCAGGGGCGCTAGGGCACCCTCCGCGAGCTTGGTGAAGACCCGCGGAGACAAGGAGAGCCCGAAGGGGAGGACCTTGTACTGCCAAGCTCGACCCTCGAACGCAAACCGCAGAAACTGACGGTGGCGTGGAAGAATGGAGACATGAAAATACGCGTCCTTCAGGTCTATCGCTGCAAACCAATCCCGAGGACGAACGCACCGGAGGATGCGCCTCTGCGTGAGCATCTTGAACGGGAGTTTCTGAAGACAGCGGTTCAAAATGCGCAGATCTAGGATTGGTCGTGACCCACCGCTCTTTTTGGGCACGATGAAGTACGGGCTGTAAAACCCGCTCTCCATCTCGGCTGGAGGGACCGGCTCTATTGCATCCTTCGCCAGGAGGACAGCAATCTCCTCTCGCAAGACAGGGGCGGACCGAGGGCTGACCCTGGTGAAATACATACCCGTGAACTTGGGAGGCCGTTTCGCGAATTGAATCGCATAGCCGAGTCTGATTGTGCGTATGAGCCACCGCGAGGGGCTGGCCTGCGCTAACCAGGCAGGCAGCGCCCCCGCTAATGACCTCATCGCAACAATCGTTGACGTACCTGCAGTGGGGCAGCGCGGAGTGGGAGTGCTGATCCGGGAAGCGCTGGGGTCCCGCGGAAGTGCTGGAGGCGAGAGAATCACTCTCAGCTCGCTCCCATTCTCCGGGAGGGGGGCTGGAGGAGTGGAAAGAGGGGGACCGTCCTCCCACCGCTCGCGAGCCGCTGGCGAGATGCACCGACTCTGCGAGCCAGAAGGCATAGCGTCCCGGACCGGCAGAGTTCGGGCTGTCACATCCGGAGGAGTAGAAAAGTGCTCTTTCATTGGAATTTGGGTGGCATCTAAAGATGCCTTTGATGGAATTGGAGCCCGGCCCTCCACCGGGGAAAGAGCAGCTTCCCTCTTCTCCGGATGGCCTGTCTCAGGGACGCTTCGCGGTCCGTTTACCGGACTTAACGGCGCCCTGGGCAGGGGGGGCGGCCTGCTTACGAGGTGCTCGACGCGCCCGCTTCGCCGGAGGCGGAGCTGGGGGCGGGGCAGCACTCGCAGGCGGGCGCCCTCGGCGAGGAGCAGCAGATGTGGATGGTCCGGCGGGTGGAGCGGTCTTACGATCCCGCCGGTAGATGACTCTGCCCATCGCATCAGACTGCTCACTCACCGCCTTGAACTCCTGGGTGAATTCACCGACGGTGTCGCCGAACAGGCCAGCCTGGGATATGGGAGAGTCAAGAAAGCGAACCTTGTCGACTTCGCGCATATCTGCCAGGTTTAGCCAGAGGTGGCGTTCCTGGACCACTAGTGTGGACATCGTCCTTCCCAGCGCACACGCAGCGGACTTCGTGGTCCGAAGAGCGTAGTCGGTTGCGGTGCGCAGCTCGTGTAACAAGCCTGGGTCGGAACCACCCTCGTGCAGCTCAGCCAGCGCCTGCGCTTGGTAGCGCTGGTAGGTGGCCATCGCATGCAGGGCGGAGGCAGCCTGGCCCGCAGCTCTGTAGGCTCTAGCTCCGAGGGAGGCAGATAACCTACAGGCTTTGGACGGGAGACAAGGACGACCCCGCCAGGAAGAGGCACCACGCGGACAAAGATTGACCGCAATGGCACGCTCAACCTGAGGGATCACCTCATACCCCCTGGCAGCTCCGCCGTCAAGGGTGGTGAGGGCGGAGGCGCAAACAGCACGGGCAGAGAAAGGTGCCCTCCAAGACTGCGTGATCCTACTGTGCACCTCCGGGAAGAAGGGGACGGGAGGCCTCGAAGGTCTGGCCTTCTTATCCTCCACGTAGCACCCATCTAGTCGGTCCGGCCGCGGGGTTGGGGGATAAACCATCTCCAAACCCACGGCCGAAGCAGCCCGGGAAAGCACGGCTAACATGTCCGCTTCTGGATCCTTCGCCGCGCTGACCACCCCGGAGGGAGGGAGCGGGTTAGGATCCTCGTCGGACAATGAAAGCCCACCCTCCGATGTAGCAGTGGACATCTGGTCCCCGGTGTCATCGAGCGAAAGGGCTACCATCTGTTTAGACGGATCGCTTCCCCCGCTCGAAGCTTGGATGGAGCGCTTGGAGGAGTGGGAGGTCCGCGGGCCCGAGGGCGACGGATTTACCCCCACTTTAGTCCTCAGACCTGCCCGAGTGCCCACTGCAGTGCAGGGGACAGCTGGGGTGGCTTGCCCTTTTGCAAGAGCAAGCCGCGATCTTAACTGCGCAACAGACATGCCATCGCAATGATGACATGAACTGCCCGCGAGCACCGCATTCACATGCTGGACCCCCAAGCATGAAACACAGTGCTCGTGCCCATCATCCGGGGACAGGAAACCACCGCATCCAGAAACGCACGGTCGGCGCGACATCTTGAAAAAGATGCGCTGCACAACCGTGTTGCTCTTTCAGGGAAAACTGCAACAATACAAACCGCTCTGGAGGACCGGACCAAAGAACGCCAGGCAAGGGAGAAACCCAGCTCGACCGTCTGCCGCCGTTGAACACACTCTGACCCGGGAGATCGCTCTCGTTCGTCACTCGCTCGAGGAACCCTCATTCACTCTCACAGAAGGTCTCTGAAGCGAAAAGGATGCCCAGCTTTGCTATCGCTGTGCTTTTATTGCCAAATTGATTGCAACAAGCATCAGCTGCGCAAGCTGAAGCTGCCAACTCATTGGCATTTCATTGGCCCGTTTACATACTCTTTCAGATGATTGGCTTTCTGAACGAAATCCCCATAGTGGAATTTTTCCACATAGCATTGAAGTTCCCCCTCCCGAAGGGGAACCAGTGTGCACCTGCCATTGAATTGGCTGGGAAGGATGTCGTAGGCTGACGTTCCACATAACCAAAAGTTCCTGTTGGTGGAGGAATCATACACCATTGATTTACTACGAAGAGTTTTGGAAGAGATCGTGTCCTGTGGAGACATGCTTCTATGTTCTTTTCCTTTATCCCTGCTGATGGAGTAATGTCCACAAGGTCTCCTGTTCTCATTTCAATTACAAAGTTGCAACGTTCATGAGGAATTATCCCCAGTGGAGTTGAGGATGGAGCATAATTTTCCACACACCAGGAAAAAGTCATTGGCAGTAGTAGATCTGTCATGATGGGAGTTGCTGAAGTTAGGTTGCAGGATGGTAATCCAGGAATGCAACATGGAGAAGCTGGAGGAGTTGTGATGTTGTGACGTACTCTTGTTGTATATTTCACTGGTATCAACTGCAAATAAGGTACACGTGTCACAGTTGGACATGGGATGTGCCACTCAGGGGAGTCCTGCTCCTACTGAAGGTGGGTGTGGCATGCAGATGTTCTTTCCAGCAAAAAAAGGCATTTCTTGACATATTCATCAGCTCTAAGAATATGTTACTTCGTGAGTCTATAGCTTGTGCGATTTTCATGATGATCAGTAGTACGGCAATCTTGATCATATTGATGGATGACTGAAGTTCTTGTATGTAGTTCTCTGCTTTGTGTTTTCTTCGGTGATGGTTGGTTTGGCAGTGTGTCTAGTCGTCTCTTGAAGGTTGTGACTGGACTTGTAGGTGAGAAGGTTGGTGTCTATGGGTCTCAGGACAACAAGTTGTATCTGCACAGAATAAGAAAGAAAACAAAAAGGCACGAAACAGTATTTGTTGCAAAACAGAAAAAAAAAAAAAATAAATAAAATTTTGCAAACAATAGTTCTGTATCCTTTGTTCAATCTAATTCTGCTATAGTTGTTCCTTCTTTCCCTATTTCTTAATTCCCATGACACCTAAAGAACAGCAAGGTTAGGATGGACTAATAAGTGGGGGGGGAATCCTATGAGGTAGTCTTCACCCAGGGGTGGCCCCCAATCCCTAATGGATCAGTTCTTCCCTGGGCACCCTACTGTTCTGTGTGTCCTATCCTATCCCTGTAGGTGGTGGAACAACCTTGCAATGTGACACATGTGTACAAGTTTTTCTTCCCTGACACAACACTGCAGCTGCTGTAATCAACATCACTTGATGTGGTCCATGCCATTTAGGCTCTAATGGCTTGTTTTTTAATGACTTAATCATGACCCACTGACCTGGGATGATTGTGTGTCCACCTTCTGGTGGATTCTGCCAACATGACTCAACTCTCTCTCTGGCATTCTGTACATACTTAGTGAGGTTTTCACAGTAAGCTATCAGGGCATCTGAGACAATGTGTACATCAGCATTTCTAAGATCAATCACACCTGGCATCTGCATTGGGCGTCCAGTAAAAATCTCATGAGGGCTCAGTCCTACTGGTCCTACTGATGCTCTCATACTACACAGTACCGCTGGAAGTGCTTCGACCCATGAAACACCTTCCTGATGCATTTTGCTTAGCCTGGTTTTAATTGTCCTATTAGCTCGTTCAACCTGTCCGGATGCTTGTGACCTGTAGGGGCAGTGAAGATTCCACTTAATCTTCAACATTTTAGACACTTCCTTGACTACCTTATTAAATGAAACTTGGCTCGATGACAGTTGTAGCGCAGCAGTCCTGAATGAAGCAGCTCCTTTAAACTTTGATTATTTGAGTGTTTGCAGAGCTAATAGGAGAGGTGGAGGCATCGCTGCACTGTTTAAAGATGTTTTTGAGTGTAAACAAGTGTCATTTGGTGATTATTTGTCCTTTGAATATCTGAGTATAGCACTAAAGGGTGCTCCACGCATTTTACTGATCATTATCTACAGACCTCCAAAATATTCTCCAGCTTTTATTGATGATTTTACAGAGCTGTTATCAATAGTAACCTCTGAATTTGACTGTTTTACTATTGCTGGGGATTTTAATATTCATGTTGATAATCCAGAAATCAATGCTACAAAAGAACTTATGACTGTTTTTAACACTTTTGATCTGACTCAGCATGTTCAAGGACCAACACACAATCGTGGGCACACTCTTGATCTACTTATAACTAAGGGTTTACACATTTCATCGACTGTTGTTAAGGATGTGGCACTATCTGATCATTTCTGTATTTTCTTTGATGTATTGATCACTCCAGCCATTGAAGACAGATCTGTCCCTGTCAGAAAGAGATGCATAAATGAGAACACTAGTAAGCAGTTTATGAAGGCCATATCACTAACACCAAGCATATCTTGTTGTTTTTAACCAGGTTAACAAGTTCTTAAGCTTGAAAGGGTGTTTAGACAATTTTCAATCTGGTTTCAGAGCACACTACAGTACGGAGAGAGCCCTTATAAAGATAATCAATGATATACGCCTAAATACAGATTCAGGCAAACTAACAGTGCTGGTATTGCTCGATCTCAGTGCTGCATTCGACACTGTCGATCACAGCATACTTCTGGATAGGCCGGAAAACTGGGTTGGGCTGTCTACGGTCCTCAAATGGTTTGGATCATACCTTGAAGGGAGAGGTTACTATGTCAGTATAGGTGACCATAGGTCGAGGTGGACACCCATGACATGTGGAGTCCCACAAGGCTCAATTCTGGCACCTCTCCTGTTTAACCTTTATATGCTCCCTCTGAGCCAAATAATGAGAAAGAACCAAATCTCCTACCACAGCTATGCTGATGACACTCAGATCTACATAGCCTTACTGCCTAATGACTACAGCCCCATTGACACCCTCTGTCAATGCATTGATGAAATTAACAATTGGATGTGCCAAAACTTCCTTCAGTTAAATAAAGAGAAAACTGAAGTCATTACATTTGGGAACAGAGATGAGGTTCTCAAGGTGAATGCGTACCTTGGCTCTAAGGGTCATACAACAAAAAATAAGGTCAAGAATCTTGGTGTGACTCTGGAGTCAGATCTCAGTTTCAACAGTCATGTCAAAGCAGTAACTAAATCAGCATACTATCATCTCAAGAACATTGCAAGAATTAGATGCTTTGTTTCCAGTGAAGACTTGGAGAAACTTGTTCATGCATTTATCAGCAGCAGGGTGGATTACTGTAATGGGCTCCTCACTGGCCTTCCCAAAAAGATAGTCAGACAGTTGCAGCTCATCCAGAACGCTGCGGCCAGGATTCTGACCAGAACCAGGAAATCAGAGCACATCACACCTGTCCTCAGGTCTTCACATTGGCTTCCAGTTACATTCAGAATAGATTTTAAAGTATTATTACTTGTCTATAAATCACTAAATGGCCTTGGACCCCAATACATTACAGATATGCTCACTGAATACAAGCCTAACAGATCACTCAGATCTTTAGGATCATATAAACTAGAAATTCCAAGAGTTCAGTCAAAGCAGGGTGAATCTGCATTCAGCTATTACGCCCCCTTCGCTGCTGCAATCAGCTTCCAGAAATGATCAGATGTGCTCCAACATTAGGCACATTCAAATCAAGACTGAAAATACATCTGTTAAGCTGTGCCTTTACTGAATGAGCACTGTGCTACGTCCGACAGATCGCACTATTGTGTCTTTCTTTCCTTTTCATTCATTTTATAACTTGTCTTAACTCATTTTAATCTGTTTTTATCTGTTTTTTTATTATTTGTTTTTATTTTCTTATACTTCAATTTTATTCCTGTTTATGTAAAGCACTTTGAATTGCCACTGTGTATGAGATGTGCTATATAAATAAACTTGCCTTGCCTACCTGTCCTGTGAAGTGTGTACCCTGATCTGAGTCAATGGAATCTGGTAATCCCCATCTGGAAATAAAATCATTGATTAGACATTTAGCAGTATGTGCAGCTGTAGCACATCCTGTTGGATAAGCTTCAACCCATCTTGAGAACTTATCAATTACTATCAAAACATCAGTTTTTCCTTTACAGGGAGGTAATGATATGTAATCGACCTGAAGGTGACAAAATGGCCCTGGTGGAGCTGGGGTATGTGTTGCTGCTGTAGTTACTGCTGGCACATCATTATTTTTCTGACATGTAACCCATCTTCTCACTGTTTCGGTGGCTACATTTCTGAATTTTGGATTCCACCATTGATTTGAGAACCTGTGATTCATGGTTGCTAGACCACTGTGACCCATATTGTGTATTTGTTGAGCCAAATATGGCAACAGTGATTCGGGAGCAACATATTTTCCCTCTTTAGTCCAGCAGCCAGATGAATCCACTGTGGCTCCTTTGTCTAACCATGTCCATGCTTCATATAAAGGAACATCTTTGTACAGATCAATGATTGATTCAGGAGGCAGGATTGCTTTCTGTGCTGTACTACCTGAACATACTTGCACATTAGCATAATGACAAGACTGTTTAGCAGCTACATCAGCAAGAGCATTACCTTTAGCTTCCATTGTATTAGCTGTGAGATGTGCTTTCACTTTAATCACCGCCAATTTCTTAGGAAGTTTCATTGCAAACATTAGGTCTTTCACTAATCCAGCATGCTTGATGGGGGATCCGGCAGAAGTTAGAAACTGTCTACTTTGCCAAATGACACCAAAATCATAAATTACCCCAAAAGCATATCTGGAATCAGTGTAGATATTTGCAACTGATCCTGAAGCTAGTGTGCATGCTCTAGTTAAGGCTACTAGTTCTGCAGCTTGAGCTGACAAGACGACCTGAAGCTATTACTTCTGTGGTGGAAGTCACTGCATAACCTGCTCGCCTGTTACCTTTAATGATTTGTGCTGAACCATCAACAAACAATTCCCATTCTGCATTTTCTATGGGCATTTCTGCTACTTCACTTGTAGTTGTATAAGTAAGCGTAACACAATCATGAGTCATTTCTCCCTCATCCTCTAACACTTCAGTCAAAGTAGACATCATACATGAGGCTGGGTTTGTGACTGGTGCATGCTGTAAAACAATGTTCGGGGCTGTGAGGGTCGTTAACCAATTTCCCCAATGAGAGGAGGTGACAGAGGTGACTTTTGCTTGATTCATTAGTGCAGACACTGCGTGAGGACATCTCACATTTACAGTCTGACCTAACACCATTACTGCTGATGCCTAAAGAGCTAAATGAACTGCTTGCACTGCTCGAAGACAGGAGGAACATATGGATCTGTCTAACGTGCCTCGTGAGTACCATGACCTGAAGAGAGTGTCCAGTAAGTCCCGGGCTGCTTCTCTACCTCCTCACCGTCCTATGACTGTGCCATAGATTTATTGCCAGGTACGTCTCTGCCTAAAGGCAAATTATATTCGCTTTCTGTTCCTGAAAGGGTGGCCATGGAGAAATATATTTCTGATTCTCTAGCAGCCAAGATCATCCACCCCTCATCTTCACCGCAGGATTTTTTTTGTGAAAAAGAAGGATGGTTCCCTTCGTCCATGCATCGACTATCGAGGGCTGAATAACATCACGGTTAAGAATACTTATCCTTTGCTGTTGATGTCTTCGGCCTTCAAGAGTCTGCAGGGGGCGACCTTTTTCACAAAACTAGATCTCCGCAATGCATATCATTTGGTTCGCGTGAGACCCGGGGATGAATGGAAAACTGCATTTAACACCCCCAGAGGGCATTTTGAGTATTGCGTTCTTCCCTTCGGCCTGTCCACCACTCCCGCAGTTTTCCAAGCACTCGTCAATGATGTGTTGAGAGATATGATAGATCAGTTCATTTATGTCTACCTGGATGACATACTGATATTTTCCCATTCTCTCCAGGAACATGTTCAGCACGTCAGGTGAGTGCTTCAGAGGTTGTTAGAGAATGGGCTTTATGTCAAGGTGGAGAAATGCGTTTTTTATTCACAGTCTGTTCCTTTTTTAGGGCATATCGTGTCAGTCGAGGGGATGCGCATGGATCCAGAGAAAGTTCAGGCTGTGGTAGATTGGCCAATCCCAGATTCCCGTAAGGCCCTACAGAGGTTTCTGGGATTTGCCAATTTCTATAGGCAGTTTATTCGCAATTTCAGCCAGCTCGCCGCACCTCTGACCGCCTTGACCTCCTCCAAAACACCGTTCAGGTGGTCCAGCGCAGCTGAGGCTGCGTTTTCCAAACTGAAAGGCTGCTTTGTTTCAGCTCCCATCCTTATAGCCCCTGATCCCTCCCGGCAGTTTGTGGTGGAGGTCGACGCGTCTGAGGTGGGGGTCGGAGCCATCCTGTCCCAGCGCTCCGCCTCGGATGGCAAGATCCACCCATGCGCGTATTTTTCTCACCGTTTGTCCACTGCGGAAAGAAATTATGACATTGGTAATCGAGAGTTGTTAGCGGTCAAGCTCGCTTTGGAGGAGTGGCGTCATTGGTTAGAAGGGTCGGCGGTCCCTTTTATAGTCTGGACCGATCACAAGAACCTTGAGTACATCAAATCCGCCAAAAGATTAAACTCTAGGCAGGCTCAGTGGGCACTATTTTTCGGACGGTTCGACTTTACCATTTCTTATCAACCTGGCTCTAAGAATACCAAGCCCGACGCGTTATCCCGTCTTTTTGATTTTTCGGAGCGCGCATCGTCACTCGAACCTGTTTTGCAACAGAAAATTTTTGTTTCTAGCATCACATGGGAGATCGAGTCGAAGGTTCGCGCAGCCTTGGATGGGGTAACGCCCCCGATCGGATGCCCACCGGGTCGGTTATTCATGCCAGAGGAACTTCGGTCCGACGTCATTCGGTGGGGACACTCCTCCAAGGTAGCTTGTCATCCAGGGGTGAGTCGCACTTTATCGGTTATTAAGCAGAGATTCTGGTGGCCAGCTATGGCTCGTAATGTGCATGATTTTGTTTTGGCTTGTTCTGTTTGTGCAGTTTCTAAGACTTCCAATCGCCCCAAGGCGGGGCTCCTTCAACCGCTGTCAGTGCCTTCGAGACCTTGGTCCCACATATCGCTAGATTTCGTCACGGGCCTTCCATCCTCGAACGGCAACATGGTGGTTTTAACTGTAGTGGACCGGTTCTCGAAGGCTACTCATTTCATCCCTCTACCCAAATTACCTTCAGCTAGAGAGACAGTGGTTGCTGTCATCAATCACGTCTTTCGCATTCATGGCCTCCCGACGGACGTGGTTTCTGAAAAAGGGACCCCAGTTTGTCTCTAAATTTTGGAGAGAATTTTGTCGTTTATTGGGGGCCACTGTTAGTCTTTCATCTGGTTTTCATCCCCAGAGTAACGGCCAAACTGAGAGGGCAAACCAGGATCTTGAACGTACATTGCGATGTTTGGTCTCTCAGAATCCCGCGTCCTGGAGCGAACAACTCCCATGGGTTGAGTACGCTCATAACTCTTTACCAGTGTCTGCTACGGGCCTCTGCCCATTTCAGTGTAGTTTAGGTTACCAACCATCAATTTTCCCAGTCTGGAATCCGAAGTCACGGTCCTCTCCGCTCACGCCTTTGTCCAGAGGTGCCAACGCACATGGAGCAGGGCCATACAGACCCTCCTCCAGGTGGGTGCACGCACCACGGCTAAAGCCGATCGCCACTGGTCTAAGCCTCCAGTTTACGTTGTCGGTCAAAAAGTGTGGCTTTCCTCCAAAGACATTCCTCTCCGCTCCGTCTGTAATAAACTGGCTCCTAAATTAATTGGCCCATTCATTGTCACCAAAATCATTAGTCCGGTGGCAATCCACCCTAAATTACCTCCAGCGTACAGGAGAATTCATCCCGTGTTTTATGTATCCAAAGTAAAGCCCGTTTTTCATGCGCCAATTAACCCGCATACCCCGGTCTCGTAGATGGGGAGACTACTTATTCGGTTAAGCGCATTCTGGACTCGAGACGAAGGGGACGAGGATTCCAGTACTTGGTGGATTGGGAAGGTTACGGTCCTGAGGAGAGAAGTTGGGTTCCTGCTAGGGACATATTGGATCACTCCCTTATCGATGACTATAATCGACAGGTAAGCTCTTCTGGGAGCGCCAAGAGGCGCTTCTAGGAGGGGGGGTAATGTCACGGTTCATGGATCTGTGTGTTCCTTTCTGTGTGTCTGTGTGTGTATGGTTAGTTGTGTATGAGTGTACCTTGTTGGTGCGAGTGTGTTTGTTTGGGTATAATAGCCTGGCTGTCTGGTGCTTACCTCGTCAGCTGTGCGGTCACGTGGAGGGAATCGCTCAGTCGGCTCGTTAGCATCAGCAGCTGTGTCCTGTTATCTTGGCTATTTATACCCAGTGTCCTCGTCACCTAATTGTCAGTCCGTTGTTCCAACCTGTGTTTGTGTCTCCAGGCTCCATTTGTGTACATGCTGGTGGTGAGTCGCTGTAAACCTCTATCTTTGTGGATGTTATCTTCTGTGGCTATTGCCTGCTTCCTGAACTGTGCCTCATGTGATCATCTATGAGTTTCGTCTGTGCCCCAACAATTAGTTTTTTTCCTGTTCTTGTTGGGCTTTTAGAAGACTTTGAGTAAGCTGTCCTAAAGCCGCCATAGACAATGGCGGAACTACTTCAGGGTTGTAGGCAGGCTGAGAAGGAGCAGAATTATGCATGGCATGTCTTTTACTATCCTGCAACTTCTTTCTACACTCTTTATTCCAGCGTCCTAATTTCCCACAGTAGTGGCATTTGCCTTCTCTTTTAGGCCTCTTTTATCTTGTTTTTGTGTACTAAATGTAGTTGCTGCTATTCTCACTGTTGCTTTAACCTCAGCATCTTTTTCCCATGCAGCTAACTTGTCTAGATTACTTCTGATAGTGTTGCTAAACCAAATAAGATCTAGAAATGGTAATGCCTTCCTGTACTCAGTTACTAGGCCATCTGACCATATGCAAACTAGTGGTCCCTTGTTATCTAACACATTTTCAGGGTGTTCAACAATTCCACTGTAAGCAATGGCTGTCTGACAAAACCTCTCAGTGAATTCATTCACAGATTCATGTGTCTTTTGAGCACAGTTAGTGACTCTAGACCAATCTATTTTGGGTCCCATAATATTTTTTAGAGTTTTCAAAACACCCTCTCTCAACTCATCTTTACTGACATGTTGCAGATCAGAAACAGCAGATTCAAAACTGTTGAATTCAGATTCTGTTAGAATTTGAGACATCAGCTGTGTAACTTCTGTCAACGACATGTCATAAAGACGTATTTTGCTGATTAGTGCTCTCCTAAACTCTGAAAAATTGGTGCGGGCTGAAGGTAAATTCTGAGATAGTCTTTCAATGTCTTTAGGTCCTAGGGCTTTGGCAACAGTTTGAACTTTGACAACAGAAGCAATGGGAGAAACACTCTCATCTTCCTCAATTCTCTGTGATCTTCTCCTAGCACCACAAACATTTACTGACTCTACAGGTACATTCCTTTCAAAGAAAGTTTGTAAGTCTGGCTAAACCTTATCAGACTCACTGATTTCTTCTTCATCAGCTTTATCTGAAGCTTTGTTGCAGTTCAGTTTTTTAGTCAAAGCTGTTACTCTAGCACGGAGCTGTTTGTTCTGCTCCTCTAGCTCTGAGTTGCGCTTAGCTTGTTGTGTGGCTAATGCTAAAGCAAATTCTCTGTGACAGCAGATAATGGCTTTTACATTGTTTTTACGGATACTGGCACCTAGTACTTTTTTACATTTATCTACAGACCAAGTCTTGTCTGGATGGATCTCATATTTCTGAGCTAGCCCTTGTCTAACTTTCTCAGTGACTATTAGGTCCATCTGTTCTCCTAACAATGACTTAAATTCCTTATCTGAACACAAAGGAGTCGCAAGACCACCTTTTTCATTTGTGGGGATTAATCTAGCGTTCTTCTTAAACATTTTGTGAGTTTCTCAGTTAGAACACAAACAAAACACTAAACTTTTCTGATCAACAGACTGTATGTTAATGAAGTTAACTATCCCTGGCAGTGCAGAGGACAAACGCAACTACTAGCACTTCAGGCTAAAACAACACTAACAAAATATGAACACGTAATGTTAATCTTCCCTGCTTCACAGAGGATAACAGACTTTAGCACAAAAGCCTAAACAAAAAAACAAAAAACAACAACAACAAAAACAAAACGGTAACAAATATTAACACGTAATGTTAAATCTTCCCTGCTTTAAAGAGGATAACAGACTTTAGCACAAAAGCCAAAACAAAAAAATAAATAAATAACAAACAAATATTAACACCTAATGTTAATCTTCCCTGCTTTACAGAGGATAACAGACTAGCACAAAATGCTACTTCCCTGCCTGAAACAGAGGATACAGATTTTAGCACTAAATGCTAAACAAAACAAAAAGATAACAAACAAAAATATTAACACGTAATGTTAATCTTCCCTGCTTTACAGAGGATAAAAGATTTTAGCACTAAATGCTACTTCCCTGCCTGAAACAGAGGTTTACTTGTTCATCTCTAAAATACCATTTAGAGGATAACTTAGCTAACCAAACCCACAGCTGTTTGTTAACTCTTCTCTGACGGTGCAGAGGGTAACTAGATGTACTGGTTTATGAGGTTCTTTTAGTTAAAAATCACCAAATTGTGGTTGAACTGAAAAGATTCAGTCTGAAGAGAAGTCTGATCTTTCTTGTGCTTGATGTTTCAGTCAGATTTCAGGTAAAATTCAACGTCCATCAGGGTTGCAGTCACCAAGTTGTTGAGAATATGTGACTTCAGTTGTTCGACTTCAAGTTGCTGGAACTGGAACGATTCTGTCTTGAATGAAGTCCGATATTTGTTGAAAATGAACAGTCAAGCTTGATTTAGGTGAATTCTTCTTTTATCTGGGGCAACGGCACCAAGTTGTTGTGAATTTCTCTAGCTTTGGCTCACCGCACCAAAACTGTTTTGAAATTCTAAGATGAGTCAAAAAACCAGGGTGAACTTCTCGGTTGTCTTGAAAGCAGAATGCTTTAATCGTCGCTGTGGCATCATCGGAAGAACTCATGACTAGCATTGTCATGTACTTGTTTATATAAATTTTTACAGACATTGATATATGTAGGTGGAGACAGCCTAAAACAAAGCATGCAAATTAAGTCTTTGAGTCAGCATGATAACAAAGCATGCAAATTAAGTCTTTGAGTCAGCATGATAATCGGCATATAGGTGTTAGAATCCAGGCCATCTCCTGGTCACATGAGTTAAAAGGAGTTTCTTTTGACCTTAAGACAAAGGCAGAGTCATTGAGATCATTTGCATTAGTCTGGCCCTTTTGGTCTTTCTGACCACTGGCTGAGCCAATGTCCCTTATGGCTGAGCTGTTAATGTAATTATATAACTAAAAACACCAAAAATATAAATTTTCAGTTATATGTAGATTATTGCTCATTTGAAATGGTATTATATAAATTTATATTCCCACACCAGGAACCTGAATGACTCCACTGCAGCCACAGTGCTGTTCATGATGGTGAGTGAGGGGAGTGCAGGAGGGTTTCTCCTGAAGTCCACTATCATCTCCACTGTTTTGAGCGTGTTCAGCTCCAGATTGTTGTATCTACACCATAAAGCTAGCCGCTCCACCTCCTGTCTGTATGCAGACTCGTTACCGTTCCGGATGAGGCCGATAACAGTAGTGTCGTCTGCAAACTTCAGGAGCTTGACGGAGGGATCTTTTGCGGTGCAGTCGTTGGTGTACAGGGAGAAGAGCAGTGGGGAGAGAACACATCCTTGGGGGGCACCAGTACTGATGGTGCGGCTGTCAGACGTGATTTTGCCCATTCTGACTAGCTGTTGTCTATCTGTCAGAAAGCTGGTGATCCACTGACAGACAGAGCTAGGAACAGAGAGCTGGGTCAGTTTGTGCTCGAGCAGTGATGGGACGATGGTGTTGAAGGCAGAACTAAAGTCCACAAACAGAATCCTTGCATAATTCCCTGGTTTGTCCAGGTGTTTAAGGGTATAATGGGGGTGTTTTGTAATTGGTAATGTTTCTCAGACCAGTCCACACTGATGCAGGGTAGTTAGCAGAAAACTGGTTTTCCAGCTTTTTGGCATAGTTCTTTTTAGCCACACCAATCTCCCTTGTCAAAGTGTTCCTGGTTTTATTGTAGAGAATTGTGTCATCACTCCTGTAGACATCCTCTTTGACCTGACGAAGCTGTCTAAGTTTTGGTGTGAACCATGGTTTATCATTGTTAAATGATAAGTAGGTCCTGGTAGGGATGCATAACACCTCACAGAAACTAATGTAGGATGTTACAGTCTCTGTGAGCTCGTCCAGGTCGGTGGTTGCAGCTTCAAAAACACTCCAGTCAGTGCATTCAAAACAGGCTTGTAAAACCTGCTCTGTGTCGTTGGTCCATCTCTTAATAGTCCTTAATACTGGCTTAGTAGTTTTAAGTTTTTGCCTGTAAGTTGGTATAAGATGAACCAGGCAGTGATCGGAGAGTCCTAGAGCTGCTCTGGCCACGGAGCGATATGCATCTTTTATTGTTGTGTAGCAATGGTCCAGAATGTTATTGTCTCTGGTAGGGCATGTAATGTGCTGTCTGAATTTAGGCAGCTCATGTGTGAGTTTTGCTTGATTAAAGTGCCCAAGAATGATAAAAACAGAGTCTGGGTGTTTTTGTTCTGTCTCTGTGATTAGATCAGCCAGCAGTGAAAGAGTAGTACTCACGTGCGCTTGCGGTGGGATGTAAACACTGATCAGAATAAACGAGGAAAACTCTTGTGGCGAGTAGAACGGCTTGCAGTTAATGAAAAGCACTTCCACGTCAGAACAGCACATCTTCTTTAACGCAGTTACATCCGTACACCACCTTCTGTTGATGTAAAAGCATGTCCCACCACCGCGCGTTTTCCCCGTTGCCTCCGGGTCGCAATCTGCTCTGTACAGCTGGAAGTCTGGAAGTTGTAATGTGCTTTCCGGAATGGCTTCGTTTAGCCAGGTTTCCGTGAAACACAGCGCAGCAGAGTTGTTAAAGTCCTTATTTATGCGTGTGAGCAGAAGTAATTCCTCCATTTTGTTAGGAAGAGACCGGAGATTCGGCAGATGAATGCTAGGCAGCGGAATTCTGAAGCCGCGCAGTCTGTAGCGTTTGTAGTGTAGAGCTGCCGCGCCGCCAAGAACAATGCTCTGCAAAACGCCAGAGAAGTCAAAAACCGGCTGGTGATCAATTGGTGTGCACTACAGAATTAAAAAACTGGTTCAACTGATAATGTAGTTCACATTTGTTATTTGAAAGTGTTCATATTAACATAAAACAGTGTTCTTGGTAATGTTTCATTTTGTAACGAGAGGTCATAATTTTATTATTACTATTTTTTTTTTTACATAACAGAGCAGAAATAATAACTGGTAAGTGATGGTACACTGTAAACCTGTGGATGTTATGTTGGGTTTAGTTTTGGGGTGGGTGGGTTTTTTGTGTGGCTTTTTTTTTTTTTTTTGTGTTAATTTAGCTATCAGTTAGAATCCCTTCATGACAGCAAATGCTTAAGTTATATGCTGTTAATGCTTCCAGTCATGTATAATCTTTCTTGCCCTATTTTGATTCATTTACTAATCTTACTAAGTTTTCCTGTAGAAAAATGTCCAAGAATCAAGTAAGTGAGATAAATTTTGTGACTTGGAATGTGAAAGGCATTAATAATGTGATTAAGAGGAATAAGGTTATGTCACATTTGCATCTCCTAAAGACAGGCATAGCTTTCCTGCAAGAAACACACATGTTGAATGCAGATGTGGTGAAACTTCTGGGTTGGGCAGGTATATCATTCCTCCTTTAATGTTAAAAGTAGAGTACTGCTATACTTATTAGAAGAGATGTTCCATTTGTCACTGACAATATAATTTGTGACATTAATGGTAATTATATCATTGTGACAGGCCGTCTGTTTGATAAACAAGTAATACTGGTCAACATTTACGCCCCAAACTTGTTCTTTCTTCAGCAAAGTTTTTGGCACAGTTCCATCAGTTGATAATCATGCTTTGATTATAGGAGGTGACTATAACTGTGATTTGGACACTTCGTTAGACAGATCCTCAAGCAGAGTCATACCACCTGCTAAATCCACTATACTTGTACAAGATTTTTGTAAACAGTATGGGCTAGTTGACCCATGGAGGTTTTATTCCCCTCCTCTAAAGCATTCTCATTCTTTTCCCCAGTACATCATTCCTACAGTCGTATTGATTTTTTTCTGATCGATAAAACCCTAATATCTCTTATTTCATCAAGTAAATATCATAACATTGTAATATCGGACCATGCTCCTTTTTCATTTAAATTTAGCTTCCCTAATTATGATTCAGGTATCAGGCCCTGGGGGTTAAACTCTCTATTATTGTCAGACAAAAAAGTTGTTACATTTTTATCTAAAGAAATAATCTTTTTTTGGAGACAAATGATACACCAGAAATCTCAAGAACCACATTATGGGAGGCTCTTAAAGCTGTTATACGTGGAAAGATTATTTCCTTCTTCTCCTACACCAAGAAACAAGAGATTGCCAAGCTTAGAGAAATTTCAGATGAAATAGGCAAGTTAGATGAGCAATATGCTGCAAAACAATGTCCTACTGTAAATTAAAGGAAAGACTGCGCCTTCAGGCAGAGTTTAATCTCTTGACAACTTCTCAAGAAGAGAAAAGGCTATTGAAGACCTGCCACAAATATTACAAATTTGGTGATAAAGCCAGTAAATTATTGGCCTACCAATGCGATGTTTCCAAAATGATCAGTCCAATCCAATCCATTTCTGGTTCTGTATTATACACTGTCAATGATATAAATAGTAGATTTTTTCAATATTACTCCGCTTTATATTCAACAGAGTGTACTAATAACTCTTCTGTTTTTTAATCCTTTTTTGAGAAGTTAAACTTTTGTTCATATAGATTCTGAATTGGGAAACTGTATCAGACAGCAAGAGGTCATGGACGGCATCGTGGCTATGCAGAGTGGTAAAGCACCTGGGCCAGATGGCTTTCCCATAGAATTCTACAAGAAGTTCTCAGCTTTACTGAGTCCACTTCTTGTAGCAGTATATAATGAATCTTTCAAGCGGCGTTCTCTCCCGCTGACTCTCAAGGCTGATTTATACTCAACGCGTCCGCTAGTTCGCTTGAGTGCGCGCGGCAAATATGACGTCATCGCGGAGATTCCGGATGTTCGCTTTGGGTGCGCGCGACATGGTTTCGGCTGGCGGAGCGCATGGATTTTTTTGAGACCCCAGCGAACAGCGCGCGCAGTGCCGCGTCTGATTTGAGTTGACTATGAAGCACTTTGAAGGTATTTTGTCTGAAAAAGGTACTACTGTACAGACATATTCATGATCAGTGATCATATAACCAGATGATCAATAATTCTTGGCTAGAAATTGCAACAGCCGTGGAAAAGGAGGAAAGTTTCTGTTAAAAGGTTTAGAAAAACCTGAGGGATGAGTTTATTTAAGCCAAAAGAGGCCAATGGAGACACAGCTACACAATTACAGACTATGTTTTTCCACCAGTCATAGGTTTAACACTGATGTAGATATTACAACTGCATTTAAAACAATTTAATAGTTACAAAACAATAGATAATGAAGTAACGAATTATTTCTTTGATAACTGGACAGGAATATTTGAACCTATCGATTTACTACATGATGCCGTTTTTCTAGGCTTTATGGCGATGATGGTCAGGAATGTTGGATTATCATTGCCTTTTTAGCATGAGAAGAGGACAGAAACTAGCCAGACAGTACTGTGTGAATTATGGAGCGGCTAAATAAATGTAAAAAAATCTGTATTATTTAGTTAGTGTACTTTTTGCTTTTATTCTTGCCATAATAAAATGTATATTTGTTGAGGAACCCATGTTCTGTTGTCATTAATATTTTAATACACTTTAATAGGTAAAACTGTTCGAGATATGAACAAAAGCAAGTGATGCATCAAAGTTTGATTTAAAAAAATCTTGAATGGTTACAAAAATCTTTATAATCATTAAAATAATTTATAAAAATAATACAAATAACAAGTTTAATAAACATCAATAATGTTAATGTTATTACGTAGTTCCTGAAACTTTCTTCTTCTCTGTTTATCTGTCTGACTTTACGCTCAGTTTCATTTGACCGCCCCCTGTCGCTTTAAAGAATATCACAACGGCGAACGCGGCGAGTATAAAAGCCTCGTCCGTTTCGCGAGGTGCGCGCGCACTCAGCGGAGGCGCGCGATGCGGCGCCAGGCGAAAGTATAAATCCAGCTTCACACAGGCATCTATCTCGCTTTTGTTAAAAGAAAATAAGGACCACATTCTCTGTAAATCATATAGACCAAATTCACTGCTAAATGCTGACTTTAAGATACTGGCCAAGGCTCTTGCATTGTGTCTTGAACCAAATTTTCCAGCAGTAATACATGGCGATCAAACATTTAATGTAATGTATACATACTCACACTCTGATATCAATGAGGTCATTGTTTCCCTTGATTCCTAAAAAGCATTTGATCGAGTTGAGTGGGAATATATTTTCTTTACTCTTGAAAAATTTGGCTTCCCTGAAAATTTGATCTCCTGGATCAGGCTTTTATACTCTGCCCCAATAGCATCAGTCTGCACAAATAATATTTATTCAGAAAATTTCTATTTGTATAGAGGTACAAGGCAAGGTTGCCCACTTTCGCCTTTGTTGTTTGCCATTTGATTGAGCCCTGGGCCTGAGCCCTTGAGCCCTGGGCTTAGTATTACTTTGCCAGTCTACTATTTTTACTGGTATCACTCAGAATGGCAAAGAACATAAAATCTCCTTATATGCAGATAACATTCTTTTATATGTCTCCAATCCAACTCATTCAATACCTCACATACTGTCAGTCTTTGAAGATTTTGGAAAAAATTCAGGCTATAAAATAAATATGCACAGACAGAGTATTTTGAGATTGATGCCCCTCTAGATAGATCTTTCCACACAATACCATTTAAAGTGGTTTAGGATAAGTTTAAATATTTAGGCATATCAGTGACTCGTTTCTTTAATGGCTTGTTTAAAGCCAACTTTTATCCACTGTTAAAACATTGTAAACAAGATTTCATGAAATGGTATACACTACCTCTTTCACTGGCTAGACAAATTAATTAAAATGACAGTTCTGCCACAGTTTCTATACAGTTTTTCAAATATACCCATATTCATAAGAAAACCGTTTTTCTGTAACATAGATAAATCAATAAGCCATTTTTATGGGGAGGTAAATCACCTCGTATTAGAAAATCATTCCTCCAGAGGCATAAATCCCAAGAAGGCATGGCACTGCCAATGTTTTTGTTTTACTACTGGGCAAGCAATATAAAAAAAAATGTGTACTTGGTTTCTCCTTGGGACCCAGAATCAATTCCGCTTTGGGTACAGGGTGAAAGAGCTTGTTCCAGAGTTTCTCTTAAATCTTTGATTTGTGCATCACTTCCAATTTCAGAAAATAATTATATGACTACTTTTAATCCAATCGTTGTACATACACTAAAAATCTGGTCACAGTTTAGAAAGCATTTTGGCTTTCAGGCTGCCTCAATTGCAGGTCCCATTCCCTTTAACTGTTTAATTGTGCCATCTTGTATGGACTCTGCATTCCTGGTGTGGGAGGAGAAGGGAATTAAATGCCTGAAAGATTTATTTTTGAATATTATTTTTTGCTCCTTTGAGTGACGAATGACCAGAGCTGCCTCCTGAGTTCCACGAATGGCCAGAGCAGCCACCTGAGTTCCACGAATAACCAGAACCGCCACCTCAGTCACATGAATGGTTGCCAGAGCCGTGTGATTTCCCAGAGCTGCCGGAGTCATGTGAACCCAAGCCTCCTGATCCACTGGCGTTGAACGAACTGCCAGTGCCTTCTGAACCTAAGCCTCTTGACCTACTGGGGTTGAATGAACTGCCAGTGCCTCCTGTACCTAAGCCTCCTGACCCACTGGGGTTGAATGAACTGCCAGTGCCTT
>CAIGQQ010029258.1:0-11409 GCA_903798035.1 Danio albolineatus
GTCTCTCTCTTCCTCTCCTCTTTATGTGCATCACAAAATGGTTGACATTTATGACAGACACACAACCATAGCCAAGCGTGCATGAAATATTCATACTCATTCTCATGAAGACTGGCATTTTTGAAAGGAAAAATGCAATTATTGTGGCTGCTTTCAACGAAACAGTCACCAGAGGATGAGGTCACCGCTGTTGGGGAAATCAAGAGGTTTTTTTGTTCAGTGCTGCTTTGGTTATTTTGTTATCTTTAGTTTTGGCCTTGATGAAAAATGCAGCTGATGGGCTAAGTTAAAAATCCCAAAAAAATCAATCAACATCTATTGTTTCTCACGCTCAAACAAACAAAAAATATTTAATCATCTTTGAAACACAACTAAGGCATTTTTACTCAAATCACAGAGATTTCTGCTCCTTCATTAAAAGTATGTTCACTCAAAATAAAAATTAAAAAATCATGAATTAAGAGGTTTATTTCAAGTATTTTCAGAATCAAAATCAGAAAGAGCTTTATTGTCAGTTATGCTTCCTCAAAAACAGAATTTGTTTTGTTGACAGAAGCTTCCACAGTCCATCAGAATGACAAAAACACAGATACTAAAGAAATTAAAAGGTCTCAATTTAGAAAAAGTGACTACTACTGTATGCAACTCAGGCTCATGCTGAAAATATACTGCTACATTAGTTTCTGGAGAGCGCCAAATACGTCACGACCAGGAGGTACATTTTTTACCATTAATGTTTTCACAAATCCACCAGAGACCCCTGTGTATGATTTTCAGGTCTCAAATTTCTCACCGTTTGTACCCGCTCTTCTTGCATAAATCCACCAGAGGCTGCTGTCGACTGACTGACTGACCAATCGACTGACCCACCCTCCTCCTGTTAGGGAAGCAGACGGACAAACAGGGTAAGTGAATAATGATAAATGTTTATTTGAACAGCGGAGCAACAGATGAGTAACATTGGATACTTGAAGGAAGTCCGGGGTGATAATATTGTCCTTTCTCCTTAGCAGGAGGGATGAGGAGGAGAATGGGTGACCGAATGCACACACCAGAGGAATTACGGAGAAGACAGATCGACGACGCACACACCACAGACATGATACAGGAATACGGGACAGACTGATGGCGCACACACCACAGACAGGATACAGGAATACGGGACGGACTGATGGCGCACACACCACAGACAGGATACAGGAATACGGGACGGACTGATGGCGCACACACCACTGACAGGATACGGGAATACGGGACGGACTGATGGCGCACACACCACTGACAGGATACAGGAATACGGGACGGACTGATGGCGCACACACCACTGACAGGATACAGGAATACGGGACGGACTGATGGCGCACACACCACTGACAGGATACAGGAATACGGGATGGACTGACGGCGCACACACCACAGACAGGATACGGGAATACGGGACGGACTGATGGCGCACACACCACTGACAGGATACAGGAATACGGGACGGACTGACGGCGCACACACCACTGACAGGATACAGGATTACTGGACTGACTGGAAACAAACAGAGGACAGGTAAATAGCAACAGGTACGTTAAGGATTGTGATCACTCAAAGAGTAACACAAATGAGTCCCGGACATTGAGAGGTGTGAGGTGTGTGCTTTTATAGTGCTCACGGTGATAGGATACAGATGTGCGTGATTAAAACTCAGGTGATGGTGCTCACTGTGTAAGGGTGCTTTCACACTTGGTTCAATTGCCTGGACCATAACCAAGTTCGATTGTCCCCCTTTGCCACCTTCTTGGTTGGTTTGTGTTCACACTGTCTTTTTCCTTCTGAACCCCGGTATGCTTGCGTCATCAAGCCGATGTTTTGTGTACGTCTGTTGCCAGGTGACGGACACGAAAGCAAAGCGCCAAAATGGAAAGACGTCCACACATCTCGGTCCTTTCGCTTTAACTGAACCTTTTGGTTTAGAACATACAGAAAGCGACTCGCGTCTATCTGCCGCAAACATATTATACACGTTCAGAACATCACGTGATGTCCAAGCTGTTTTTGGAGGAAACAAGCAGACATTATCACTGTGTTTGCCCTGGCTCAGTCCTGCTTGTCAGCAAGGTACAGTACGTGATACTCAGAAACACACAAACATGCGAATGAATGTTATAAAAACTATAGTTTGCTGTACTGTTGACGGTTCACTTCTGGCTTTTGGTACGATTGCATTCATACTACAAGTGTACCGTACCAGAGTTCACATGAACCGTACCTCAGCGGACTCGGGTACGGTTCACGAGTGCGCACCTGAGTTCAGAAGACGTGTTCACACTAGCTAAACGTACCGTACTATGACGTCAAACAAACCGGGGTGCGGACCATAAGTGCTAGTGTGAAAGCACCCTTAGAGTGGTGGAAGAGCCTGGCCAATCTGTGACACCTCCCTTCCCTAAACCAAACCAATAGTGTTTTCAAAAGCACAGATTGATTCATCCACCCACTTTCCTAAACCCAACCGACAGTTTTAAAATCCAGAAAAAGAAAAGCCCTCACCTGGTTTTTCCACGTTTTCTGATTTTACCACATTCTCACCCAGTTATTTACTTGTTTATTTTTATTTTTGGCTTCTGTTTTTGTCTTACCTGCTTTCCGGAACCGTTCTTTGCTGGACTCGAACCCCGTTGTCATGGTCCACTCCTCTCTGCATCTCAAGTCCGAAATACATGGTGAGCTAACTGGACAAACTGATAACTGTAAAGCCGTCCATAAGGAGGTAAGCGGTCTGCTGGTAAGTGAGGAACGGAATGACGTCATATCGCTCCGTAGTGTTTGATTTAAAGACGAAATGTAGCCATACGTATTTGTGGCTACATAATTTGCGATCTTTATAAATATATATAGGACTTCGTTTTCAGAATGACCCTATGTTGCTACAATGTACTTGCATCAGAAAATAAATTCATTCATTCATTCATTCATTCATTCATTTTCTTTTCGGCTTAGTCCCTTTATTAATCTGGGGTCGCCACAGCGGAATGAACCGCCAACTTATCCAGCATTTGTTTTACGCAGCGGATGCCCTTCCAGCCACAACCCATCTCTGGGAAAAAGTTATGAAACATTAAAGTAGATATTTTACCTGCACTGAATATGCTTTATGCACATCAACTCCCTCACCAAATCTCCAAAAGGGGACACCTTGACTTTGACCCACATACTGTCTGTGTATGCCGGGTAAATCCAAGGTAAATTAGGCTAGCAGGAAAGTGATCAATCATTAACTGAACCTATGGTCATCATCATGTATTGGAAACTCAGATACACTTTTTTTTCGTTCAGTTTGATTTCAGTTAAACATAAATAGGAGAAAAAGTTAGTTTTTATGCCATTGAAATGTGTAATGACTGTCTAATTACCATATGCATCCCAACAGCTGCATAACTATCGTAGATGTCAGGAAAAGTTGTACGTTTCAACATGATTGCATGCATTTGCACTTAAATGCATTTTCCATTCACACTCACTAAAATAAACACAGCTGTTTTTATCAGGTGGTGTGATGTTGCGGCATCTTTTTCTTCAGTGTGGAAACCAAACATGATGAAAATGTGTTCAGCTCGTCCATTTACAGCTGTCCACAGATCACTGACTTTAACACCTCCTCACCTACTGCCTAGGTATGAACAGATCCTTCTTTTACACTGTGTTAAATTGGTTTTTGTTTTATAAATGTTTACAGAAATGTTTTTTTTTAATAATTACTATGCTCTTTTAGATAAACATTTCTGTAAAATGCTTGCTTGTCAGTGTTCCTGTCCTGTTTAAAAGTATAGTTCATCAAAAATGAAAATTGACTGTTTTCTTCAGTAGAAATGTTGCATGTCACAGACTGGCATTTAAAAACATATACAGAAAAACTAAATGAATACACAGCATAAGCACAAACTGGATCAAAATCTTGCCATGGGTGGTCACAGCCATATCACCCTCCAGCCCAAGACTGGTTTCTCACTGAAACTAAGCAGGATAGAGCCTGGTCAGTACCTGGATGAGCAACTACATGGGAAAACTAGGTTGCTTTTGGAAGTAGTGTTAGTGAGACCAGCAAAGACCGCTCAACCTGTAGTCTGTGAGTCCTAATGCCCCAGTAAAAGTGAAGGGGACACTATACTGTCCGTGAGCACCGTCTGTCAGATGAGATGTTAAACTGTTAAAAATGAGGCCCTGACTCTCTGTAGGCATTAAAAATCTCATGGCACTTCTTGTAAAGGGTAGAGGTGTAACCCCAGTGTCCTGGCCAAATTCCCTCCATTGGCTCTTACTCATCATGGCCTCCCAATCATTCCCATCTACTGAATTGGCTGTATCACTGTTGTGGAGAGACCCCCCTCATGATTGTGAAGCGCTTTGGGTGTATGGACATACATGATAAATGTGCTATATAAATACACACATTACATTACATTATGGGTGAAAATTATATTGTTGAGAGGGGAAAAATACTCTTCTTCTTTTTTTTTCAAATATTTTTATTGAATGTTTTTAGTGCAAAAATATGTCAGAAATTTACACTGAATAATAAGATAATATCCATCATTGATGTAATTTGAATCTTGATCCCCACATGAAGAAATACAACAAAAAAAAAAAATACTAATAATAAATCAAATTAAATTGTAATGAAATAAAATAAAAAAAGGACATGAAGTGCAAAATTATTTTACAAAGAGGCAGGTTACATTTTTTTTTGTTCAGCTGAGTCTAACAGACAAGCTTTTAGTCTTAGAGACTTATAGGTTCATTGATTAATCAAAGAAAGGGTCCCATGCAGGTCCAATAAAATAGAAAAGGTTAGTTCTTCATAGCTATGGGAAAAAAAAGCCTCAAGTGGGATAACGTTGCAAGCAGCCATTGATTTAAACTGGGGCGTTCTTCATCAATCCACTTTACAGCGATACATTTCTGAGCAAAGTAAGCCAAAATATGTAGAAGGTCTCTGTTCTGAAAATTATAGGGTATATTATCATTGTGACCCAGTCAGCAAGTCCTTTCTAAAAAGGTCTTTTGGTCACACTTTATTTTGATGGTTCTTTGTTGAATTAAGTTACATTGCAACTAATTCTCATTAGATTATAAGTAGACTGTAAGGTTGGGCTTAGGGTTGGGGTTAGGATTAGGGTTAGTGTAAGTTGACTTGTACTTGCAAAGTTTCTTATAGTCAGTTAAGTGTCTGTTGAATGTCAGTATCAACAAATATTAAATAGACAGTCTACTTATACTCAAATGGGCTATCAAAATAAAGTGTTTTTTTTTTCAAAGAAACAATGCAAAATAGCCTATTTAAATAAACCATAATGTTTTTGTGCAATATAAACTTGTATTTTAGTTCTCTTTGCTCCATAACAGATCATGTTCATATAAGTGTATTCAGAACAGTATAAAAGAAGTATAAAACAAACAGAAATTGTGGTGGCTTCCCCTTTACAGTCTACATTAATTATAACTGTCAAGCCTAATCTAATTTACCTAAAGCAAAACTGAAACAGAGAAATGCACAATAAAAATGTAAATCTCCTTCAATATCAATCCAAAAATGCATATTTTGTTCAGTTAAAGGTGTAATAAATAATTTTTTCCCAAATCATGTTGATATTTAAAAACACCAAATCAAACACTGCTGATTGGCTGCAGGTGTTCTGGGACTTGGTCCGAAACTGTGGTCAATAACATTTAATATCGCTTAATGCACATTTAATAGTTATTGGATTTTAAAATGCCTGTTTGAAATATAAGTCGCATCATGTTTCAGATAATGATAAACAAATGCAATCTTTATTCCAAAAAAAATAGGTTAGCCAAAATAAGCAGTTGGACTATCAGGTTTTATGCCATAATTCAGCAGTTTGTGATTAAAACATTTCGCTGTCACATTTCCAGAAGTATAGTTGTAGAACATACATCACATCAAATAAACTCACATTTATATCTGACATTAAAATTGCAATCACGCAGACAGCAAAATACATTAAACAAGATAGAAAATAGGAAAATAATGCCTTTCTCTGCCGGAATGAGCCACAGCAATCAGAGTTTTCTCTGTGAGGGTCTCAGCTTCCAGAAAAACAAAATTCTTTCAGCCATCAGTCTCACCCAGCAGGATGGAGCGATTACCCGCTGACTAGAAGGATCTAATGCAGCAAAATGAAAAGAAAAAATAAACATGGCTCATTTACAGTGTGTCTTGATGGAATGGAATGCCATGCTGGAGTCAAAGTACATCTTCGATGCATCATTACTCCTTTGATAACCTATTTGCATTTTCTGCCTGCACTTGAAAAACATTCTTTTTTTACCATTGATGGAGTTTGTGGTGTAGTTACATCTAGTGACCTGAAAGGGTGTAGGCTAATAGGATCTGGACTTTTAATGGAAAGTCCGTCCATACGATTCAAATTCAGTGTTTTTTTTACCAAGCAGTTGGTTGACTTCAGGACGTGCCATTTTGTTTGATATTTTGTAATGACATTAGAGCTGCGATCTCACATGGTCGCCCACTGAAGCTAAGCAGTGCTGCGCCCGGTCAGTACCTGGATGGGAGACCACATGGGAAAGTTAGGTTGCTGCCAGAAGTGGTGTTAGTGAGGCCAACAGGGGGCGCTCAGCCTGCGGTCTGTGTGGGTCCTAACGCCCCAGTATAGTGAAGGGGACTCTGTACTGCTCAGTGAGCGCCGTCTTTTGGATGAGACATTAAACCAAGGTCCTGACTCTCTGTGGTCGTTAAAAATCCCAGGATGTTCTTCGAAAAATTGTAGGAGTTTAACCCCGGCATCCTGGCCAGCCTGTCCATCATGGTCTCCTAACATCCCCATATCATAATTGGCTTCATCACTCTGTCTCCTCTCCACCAGTCAGCTGGTGTGTGGTGTGCGGTCTGGCGCAATATGGCTGCCGTCGAGTCATCCAGGTGCATGCTGCGCACTGGTGGTGGATGAGGAGACGAATTTATTCATAACAAACGTATAGGCCACTTAAAAGTTGGAACAAATAAATAAAATAAGTTCTCTGTAACATCGTAACATCTCAGCACTCTAAATAGCCATATAGGTACATAAACTTAGGCCCAATCCCAATTCTATTTTTGTAACCCTACCCCTTCCCCTTCCCCTTTGCCCTCAAAACCGAGGGTGAAGGTGAAGGGCTTTAAAATGTACCCCTAAGAAATGGGACCGCACTACAGCACCTGCACCTGTCATCATATGTCATCACAATCTTTTGCTTCATATGATATTAGTCGATCGCGTCTACTGTAATGATTCCAGTTGTGTTATTGTTCGGTATTTATCTTCAGGAAGTCACTGAAGGCATATATTATGTTTGAACTAATGTGGCAATAAGATCGTAACTATACTGTGCATTTACATTATCATCTACAGTTGAAGTCAGAATTATTAGCCCCCGTTTATTTTTTTCCCCAATTTCTGTTTAATGGCGAGAATATTTTTTCAACACATTTCTAAATGTAATAGTTTCAATAACTCATTTCTAATTACTGATTTGTTTTATCTTTGACATGATGACTGTAAATAATATTTTATTAGATATTTTTCAAGACACTTCTATACAGTTTAAAGTGACATTTAAAGGCTTAACCAGGTTAATTAGGTTAACTAGGCAGGTTAGGGTTATTAGGCAAGTTATTGTATAATAACAATAAAGCTATCAGGGCCTGGGAAGAGGAACTTGACTTAGAGTTTGAAGATGACTACCGGACTGCAGTATTAGACAATGTGCGCACCTCCACTTCATGCACTAGACTCAGTTTTATACAATTTAAAACGATTCACAGAGCTCATCTATCAAAGGCCAAACTTTCTAAAATATATCCAAATGTCTCAGATATGTGTGATAAATGTACACTTTCACCATGTAACCTTAGTCAAATGTTTGTATTTTGTCCCAAGCTGCCAAATTATTGGATTATTCATTCATTCATTTTCTTGTCGGCTTAGTCCCTTTATTAATCCGGGGTCGCCACAGCGGAATCAACCGCCAACTTATCCAGCATATTTTTTACGCAGCAGATGCCCTTCCAGCCGCAACCTCTGGGAAACATCCATACACATTCACACTCACTATGGACAATTTAGCCTACCCAATTCACCTATACCATATGTCTTTGGACTGTGGGGGAAACCGGAGCACCCGGAGGAAACCCACGCAACCACGGGGAGAACATGCAAACTCCACACAGAAATGCCAACTGACCCAGCCGGGGCTCGAACCAGCGACCTTCGAACAGCACAGAACCATGCTGAGATATATTATGGATCAGAGTCAGCTAATAGCAGCAGTCAGGCAGAAGAGTTCTTCAGCTCAATGAATAAGAACAGACATGTGATGCAGAAGGTCAAGTAGGACAACTGCTTTCACAGAGATTGACTTCTCGAGGCTTTGAAGAACATTCTGAGTTTGGGAGGGTTTTCATGCATGCCTCACCCTTCCCTCAATGGTCACTTTAAGGGTAGGCTGTTGCCTTCAGGAGTTTTATCATCAATGAATTATATGGTTGCAGTAGATTTGTCAGATGTAAATCTATAATGTGAATCTCCAGTTCCAGCACAAAGAATCCTCTCTACTGGATTTGGTGACTATGGAGAGCATTTGAGTTTAGTAAACTCACTAGCTATGTTTCCATCCAAAGATGCAAATTAAACGTATACGCAAAACATCGTAATTTCGACAATATCGTATAAAACATTAGCAAATAAAGAACCATTTCCATCCAGTGAGTAATGAAAAGAAAAAGGGACTTTGCTGTGGTGGAATAAAGCCTTTGATCTTCAGAAGACTAAGAACAAATGAAAAGGATGGGCAGTGGCTTTTGGAGGCTCGAGACCGCTATTTGGGAGAGCAGACACTGAAGACTGGTACATAATAATACTGAAGCACTTTAATGACAGACTTTAGCTGAGGGACTTTAGCAAGACCAAAACAACATTTCAGATATTTTACAATATGGTCCGTCTGCTGGTTTGTCCATTAAAGTCCTCCCATTGAAAGCATTTTTTTTAATCACATGATCTGTTAAAACTGAAAACTTTTTTAAAATGAGCTTGCTGGAATTTATAAGGTAAATGCGTTTCCATTGAAGTTTAAGCACATTTTTCCTATCAGATAAAACGTTTATTCATTAATTTAATTCTGCTTATCTGGGACCGACTCGTGGGGGCAGCAGTATCAGGAGAAAACCTCAAACTTCAGTTTTAGATGACTTAAACGTGAACATTTTGGTGTGTCCATGCAAATTGCAGCTTCCGTTAACTTTATCTGAGTGTTTTCTTCTGCTGCTGTAGCTCATCTGCTTCAAGGTTTGGCGTGTTGGGTAATCAGATATAGGCTCTTCTGAAGACTTCAGGTGTAACCAGTCGTTAATTGAGTTACTGTTGCCTTTTTATCAGCTGAACCAGTCTGTTCATCCTCTGACATCAACAAGACATTTTCGCCTACATAATAACTACCAGTCTTTCCTGTACAGGTGTGTAGCACCTGGTTTCAAGTTGACTCAAGGTCACCTAGACTAGTAAAACAAGCTTACAATAGAAAAATAATAATAAGAAGAAAAATCATAACATTTTCAATAAACCATTTAAGAGTGTCGACTTCCTTGTCAAGAAGTGTCGAGATTAATTATATTTTACAATTCCACTTGATTATAGTCCTTTGGTTCTCTACAGGTAATTTTTTACCTTGTATTGGTGGTCTGTAAAAACCTGCCAGATTTCACAAGGAAACATTATATTACATATTTGTCAGAAAAGTGACTAATTTGTAGGAATCCATATAATTTAAATTGAATAAAACTGTACCATTTTTAAAGGGAGGCATACCCCTCATTGAGGGGAAATGATACTAAAATGTACAAATCACTAAACAAATTAGCCACCAACTCAAAATTTGACTGCATTGAACAAAAAACCAATAAATCATAAAGGGACATGTCCCCAAACTCATTTTCATTCATTAATTTTCTTGTCGGTTTGTCCCTATATTAATCAGGGCCAACGTATCCAGCATATGCTTTACGCAGCGGATGCCCTTCCAGCTGCAACCCATCTCTGGTAAACATCCATACACACTCAAACACTACGGACAATTTAGCTCACCCAATTCACCTATACCACATGTCTTTGGACTTGTGGGGGAAACCGGAGCACCAGGAGGAAAACCACACGACCACGGGGAGAACATGCAAAGTCCACACAGAAATGCCAACTGACCCAGCGTCCTTCTTGCTGTGAGGTGAAAGTGCTACTCACTACGCCACTGTGGCGCCCTATCCCCAAACTCATTAAAAATGATTAAAATGTTGGAGTTTTGACGGTTAATTTGTAATGTTTTATTAATGGTTATGTAGTGGAAACTTCTATGCTAGTTTCTACCATTTTTTCACCAGGGATTTGTTTCTTTAGTAACCTTTATGTATTAAGCAATTTTTTGCATTATTTTGACAGGACAATATGAATGACATTTGGGGGTGGGGGTCAGGGGGTTGGTAAAGGTCAGTAAGTCAGGACTCGAATTTAGGACACTTGCATTACTGCACACTGTAAAAAAAAATCTGTAATTTTATATGGTTTATTTCCAGCAGCTGGGGTGCCGGGGAAAAAAAAAGTAAATAACGGCCATTAAATTACAGAAATATACAGTAAAATAACGAATATCAAATTACAAAAATTTCCTGAAATGTAAAGTTCTGGTAAATTTCTGTAATTTAATATCCATTACTTTGTGGTATATTTCTGTAATTTAACCGCCGTTATTTACTTTTTTTTTTCAGCACCCCAGCTGCCGTATATTGTTAACGATTATAAAACCAATTAGAGACTCTAGACTCAGTGTTTCTCAACCACCTTCCTGGAGGACCACCAGCTCTGCACATTTTCCTTGTCTCCTTAACGAAACACACCTGATTCAGATCATCAACTCATTAGCAGAGACTGAAAGACCTGTAATGGGTGTGACAGACACAGGAGACATCCAAAACATGCAGTGTTGGTGGTCCTCCAGGAACGTGGTTGAGAAACACTGGGATAAATAGCTACAGTTGTATGCTATGGTACAGCATCATTCTAAACATTGCATAAATATTTATTTTACGTGTCACTGAACTCCCAGGCTTTGTTTTTACACCAAGGATAGTTCACTCAAATAATCAATTAAGTTACTCATCCTTCACTTGTGCAAAACCTATTTATTTCTTCTGTTGAACACACAAGAAGATATTTTAAAAATTGGTGGTTGACGGTACACATTTACTTCATTAGTATTTTCCCCCCTACTATGGAAGTCAAAGGGTGCCAGCAACCAGCTTTCTGACAGTCAAAAATAATAGGAATCTCCATGTGAAAATTTACAAGAGAAAAT
>CAIGQQ010029259.1:1664-19513 GCA_903798035.1 Danio albolineatus
GGTTAAGAACATTGGCTGAAGCGTCATCATTCACTCATAGCAAACTAACATTAAGAGGGCGTGGTTAAGAACATTGTGGCTGAAGCATCAAAGCGACGTCAACAGAAGAACCGCCACTCCGACCATTAAGACTTCGATTACCAAAACAAACGTTGTTTTTCAGTGGATTAACTTGCACGGATATATTAATTAACATGCTCTATTGTGGCTGTGAATGTAGCATCAGTTTTAATTCATCTGTAAGAGGAATGGAGTTTCTTGCTCTTGTAAAGGAGAAACTACCAAAGATGAGAAACGAGAAATATTGAGACTGAGGGGATTTATTTTCACTCTGAACTGAGTTTGACATTGAATCAGTGCCGTGCTTCGATTTGTCTCTTGTTTATCAGAATGGACTCTATTATGAGATTGATCCAGCGGCTGCAGCGAAGCACTAAAGCTCTATTTAAAGGCACTCCAGACCCTTTTTGTGTTTATTAATTTCGGAAGCTTCACAGTTAAGTAAACAACTTATTTGTTCGATGTTAACCTTGTGTGTTCTACGAGATTAAAGTCACTGCCTCTCAACTCTAAGCTTTTCCTTGTTCTCTGTAGTTTACCATCAGAAAGGCATTAAACGGATGCTCTCTTAATGGATCAATAGAATATTAAAAAAGCGAACTTGGGCAAGGTGACTCAGTGGTTAGCACTATCGCCTCACAGCAAGAAGGTTGCCTTTTCAAGACCAGTTGGCATTTCTGTGTGGAGATTGCATGTTCTCCCTGTGTTGCTGTGGGTTTCTTCCAGATGCTCCGGTTTCCCCCACAGTTCAAGGACATGCAGTACAGGTCACTTGGGTAGACAAAATTGGCCGTAGTGTATGAGTGTGTGTGAATGAGTATGTATGGGTGTTTCCCAGTGCTAAGGTTGCAACTGGAAGGGCATCCGCTGTGTAAAACATATGCTGAAATAGTTGGTGGTTCATTCCACTTTGGCAACCTCTAATAAATAAGGAACTAAGCTGAAGGAAATGAATGAATGAAAGTGACTGGAAAGCACTCTATGCAAACAAAACCTTGCAAATATGAGCTAAATATGAAAACACATTCAGTCAATTTAAATGTAGATGAAATTGAATCCAAATCTTAAAATTCAGATCCCATAAGGGATTGTTAAACTGCATTAATTAGGGCGTTCGGAACCAGAAACAGATTTTTTCCTTTAAAAACCGTGTTGTGTTTGCCCCTGAAGTCAAAACTCAGAATAAATCCAACTTGCAGTAATTAAAAATATAAAAAATCTATGGTTCTGATCTTATTTGCACTTCAGTACTCTGTAAATAAATCCAGAAATTAGCAGTTTTCTGTATTTTGTGATTCATGTTTTTATTTATTTTTATGTTTTTGAATTGCATTATGGGACCTTGATCTTTCTTCTAACAACTTTTAAACTTGAAGTTTAAAAAAGTGACTTTTAATGGTATTTTTAATAGTTTAAAGTGACGTATTGTCTGGGTTGCTGTTGTTTATTATGGTAAAACCTTGTAATAAACTGCCAGTTAATTTTTGGCTATTTTACAGACTTATTTCTCTTTATTACTTCGTATACACTACAGTATATTGTTTCAAACCACTAAAATGTCAATAAAAGTCACTTTAAGAGTTCACACTTAGCTGATGATTGATAATAAAGCGTATTCGGCATGCTGTCCCGGGAGAGAGCCCTAAGCTCAGAATATCCTTGAGCCCGGGGCTCCCTCCCGTTTAAAGGGCGAGAGGAGAGTTTGAGCTCAGGTAAGTCTCCAGAACTCCCCCTGCTTGTGAACATGCTGAGATATATCTGACTAGAGTTGCCTTAAGATGCTATTTAAAAAGTAGTAAATTTACTTATGTAGTATGTTTTTTGGACGATGGGAGGAAACCGGAGAACCCAGGGAAAATGTACGCGAACACGGGGAGAACATGCAAACTCCACACAGAAACGCCGGCTGGCTCGGGGAGAGGCCGAACCAGCGGCGTTCTTGCTGTGAGGCAACAGTGCTAACCACTGGGCCACCGTGCCGCCCAATCAGAGATGGGGAGGAGTTGGGGTGGAAGAGGGATTCTTCAAGACAAAGATGGGGTAGAAAGCTCTGGTAATTTATAGTGTGTTAGGATTCGTCTGATTGGTACAGTATGCAGAGCTGATGTGGTACTCGCTGTGTTCAATCATAAGTACATGATCCTCTCAAAAATAGTTTATAAATAAACCACACTTTGTTAAACTGCAGAGTTGAATTTTCAACATCAAAAGCCAACAGAGCAGAGATCAACATCCCATAATGCAATTCACATCCGTAAGCAAACGTAACCTGTTAATTTACAGATATATTTTACAGTGAAGGTTGATTTGAACAAGTGTGCTGTTATTCAGTAGAACAAAAATAATACATTTCTGTTATGCAAACTGTTTATGAAACATTAAACGTCAGTTTTATTTATATAGCACTATAAACATAACCAAAGGTTGACCAGTGTGCTGCACAATACACATCACAAAAAGAAAGATATAAAATTATAGCTAAAACAAACAATTCTAACTGATAAAATGCCAAAATCAAAAAGATAAATTTCAACCTAGATTTAAATACAGAAAGAGATGATCGAGATCTAATACAGAGGGCAACAGCATTGCACAAGGTAGGACCAGTTACTGCGAAAACACGGTCACCACTGGATTTCACCCTCAACTTAGGAATGCACAATACTCTCTGGTTAGCTGACCGAAGAAACCGATCAGGCTGATGTTCAGACAACAGGTCCGACAGGTAAGAAGGAGCCACGTCATTTAGAGATTTAAAAACCAAGAGAAGAATTTTAAAAGTGACACGAAAAGTGACATTGTACTAAATGTTTAGTATAACGTATGTTATGTTTTAAATTCACACACTTCATGATTGTGAAGCACTATGGGTGTATGGCCATACACAATAAATACGCTATATAAATACACTATATAAATACAAATTAAATTACTTACAGCACCTCAGTTATGCATTTTGAAAAGTGATATTTCATGTACTGTATGTGCGTAATATAGTCGTTTATGAAAAGGTTAGTAAAGTTTCGAAGATACAATAAATGGAGTTTTTGACTCCAAAATGAAAGATGTGATTGGGAACTGCAGCCTGAGGAAACGTAACTATTTTTTATGTTTTGTCAGTTCAGTCGTACAGAAATGTATGATTTTTAGAAGGCGGCCTGGCACCAAACTCCATCCCGAAACCAAAATGTCATTGGGGGATGAGCAAATACTAAACTGTGTAAATTAGATACAAATTAGCCACTAAATCCAAAAAGGTTACTAATTGCAGTAAGAGAGCGCTAGAACTGCTAGAAATGATTTCTAAAAGTAAGACTAGAATTACTGACAAGGATTTTACATACTCTCTAAAGAATGCTTGCTGCCTTAAAGTAAGTTGAATCAAATGAAATTTTCTAGTGAACTCAACTTCTCAACATCAATCAAAATTAATAGAAATACTTAAAAGTTAAACTTTGTATAACTTTGAAAATTTTATTTGAAAATCGAATTAACCTAATCATTCGTTCATTCATTCATTCATTCATTCGTTCATTCATTCTTTCCTTATCGGCTTAGTCCCTTGATTAATCAGGGGTTGCCACAATGGAATAAATTGGCAACTTATCCAGCATTTGTTTTATGCAGCAGATGCCCTTCCAGCTGCAACCCATCACTGGGAGTCATCCACACACACTCATTCACACACATGCACTAAAGACAATTTAGCCTAATTCACCTATACCACGTTTTTAGACTTGTCGGGGAAAACGTAGCACCCGGGGGACGCGTCACTGTGCATCACCGTGACGCCCTAATTAACCTAATTAAAATAAGTTAAAGTAAAAAAGAAAAAAGAAACATTTTCTTCATATTGTTTACTCTTTAAGTGTTTTTAAAATCTAAAACATTTGTATTATGCCAGGTGACCTCCAAAACAAAATTATGAACCGTTGTCTTCTGTACTTTCTTCTATAGGCCTTCATTCTACAAATATCAGAAACATCTCTGTAATGTTAGACCAACTCTCCTGGTTAAACCTGATGAACCTGAAAACAGAAAGATAAATCCAGCATAAAGAGAAGGATATCGAGTCTGATATAATCAGGAATCAAGACCCTGTGATCAGTAAACAAGCAGGTTCCTCAGAGATAAGGGGATTTTCACCAGAAAAGATCGAATGTGTCAGATTTGGGTTTGAATTTTAGGGATTCGTTTTTGTCACTTGAATGAGATGTGGACACGTGTGATTTTGATTTGGTCAAAGTATTACAACTAACAAACCTGAGTTAATGAACTTAAGATTATATAATGATTTTCTAAAGAATTTAAGGTGCGTTTCATAAACAGAGAACAAACTGGCACCCCATGAGTTTGGTTTAAAAGCACAAGCTACCACTAACTGTTTTTTTTCAATGTTTTTATATAACTATTTATATTCATACATTCACTGTAAATAAAGTTCATTGGACAATAAATAGTTCCTGCACTGCTTTAAGTTCAACACAGGCTCATTGTTGATACGTACTCCTGTCTACATTTCTGGAGATTGCAAATTATGTACTCAGAGGTACGTCTGGCTCAATTTCTTCTGTAAAACAAACGCTATGAGGTGGTATGACACAGATGACGGCTTCTGTTCCTTTTTGCGCTACCGCTGACTGCTAACCTCTGTGTGGACGACTTTTCCGTTGTTACCAGTTTACCTAGTAGCTCACCGCGTGCACCGATGGACTTGAGATCTGGAGTGGAGTTGACCAACATGCCAGGGTTCAAGTCCGGCGAAGAATGCTTTCAGAAACCAAGTAAAGCAAAAATAAATAAATAAATAAATAAATAAACAAACAACAGGCTTAAATTGTGGTGAAATCATACAGGTGCGGCAGTTTTCTTTTTCTAGATTGCTTTTGAAAACATCATCGGTTGGGTTTACGGAAGGGGCCGGGTGGGTAAGTTGGTCACTTAGTCGACAGCAAGCTGACCTGGTCGGCTGAAGTGCATATTGTGCCCTCTGAGAAAAGAAAATGAGTGAAAGAAAATTCAGAAAGTGTACACGGCGGCCTCTGGTTGATTTGCACTGGTGGCCGTACATCCAGTAATGCATTTCACTGTCCCAGAAATGTAGACCTGGGTGCGTATCTGCAATTAACCTGGGTTAAGGATGGAGGAATTTGTTCACAACATTTTGTTTTTGCTGTTAAAAGTACAGATTTCGGGAATAAATATGTCAAAAAATTGAGACAGAAAGAGAGAAAGAGCTATATTTAGGCTGTATTTTGTAAATGTGTATTTTATAAAAAAACAAAGAAAAAGGTTTATTATTTTTCTCTAAACATAAAACCGCAAACTGAAAAAACATTTTATTAAAAACAATTAAAAAAATTAATAAACATTATACAGACATTTAATACAACAAAAACATTTAAAAAGCTAAATACGATTACTAAAACTGTTACGCAGATGAAAATAGAAACATAAAACCTACAACAGCATCTTAATCAGTGACTTGTCCCTCACGCACAATTTCTGTATTACTAAGGTTAGCGGGCTGTATGCACGCGAGCGATCCGCTTATTTAAATATGTCTTATGATGATACTATGTAGGCACATTTACACATACAGTTTTAAACCCTTTCCAACAACCGTAAAGTAATATGTTTTTTTACTCTGAATATCCCACGTAAAAACTGTCCAAAAGGCACGTAGGTCTATAACTTTTAGCGTATTTATTTGTTTATAATAAATAGCGTGGATTAGAATATAATAAACTAAGAGATTAAACCTTTATCATGGACCATATTTCTAAAAAATAAGCTTGAAGAGTTGTCTGTAGCAGGGTGTTGCTGATGCCACAGGCGAGCGCCCCGAAGGCTGTAGTCCATTTATAGCCTAATGTTAGCTTTTCAGTTCTTGCGTTTGTATTTAAGGTCCGAAAGTGCTAAAAGTTGTATTTCCATGTGAAGATAATCCGGCTGGACAAAACGTGTAAGTGTAATGAACAGTGTTTTTACACAGAGCTTTTTTGCAATCTTCGAAAAGCCTATGGGAAAATCCTATGGGGATTTTATCGAAGGAACCAGTTTTATGCTAGCAGCCGATTAGCTTACAAGCTGACGTCATAGTTCCTCCACTCTGTTGTGTCGGGTGTTTGTTTTTGACGTGCCTTAACGAGTTTGTTGTGTTAAACGTTGCCTTTTCCTTTCTACCTCTTGCAATCTCAAGTTTACATATCTCACAGTCTGCTATGGAAATGTTTTCATCATCAACTTTATAATACATCCAGACCACAGACATACTCAGGCTTTCTGCTTCGATCTGCTTCCGTGTTCTACTTTGACAGCATTTAACCAGTAACCATAGTGTCTCTGCAAAGTGATGTCATGCCATATGCGTTGTCATTTCTGTGTGTCTGTAAGTCAAGAAAGAGGTCTAACTCTGTGCCACCACAAAACTATAGATGTATATATACATTTAAGTCCTTATCGGGAGGCAACGTCTGATTCAGAGTCTTTTCAGATCGAGTCTGAAGCCGTGCGATTGGACCCAATTTCCGATCATGTGATGTGATCAGATCTGGACATCCCTATCGAATATTATTACTTTAACAATGTAATGCATTTAGTAACGCTTTAAAAGTAATATTATTGTGCAAGGGGCGACATGGTGGCGCAGTAAGGTAGTGCTGTCGCCTTACAGTAAGAAGGTCGCTGGTTCAAGCCTCGGCTAGGTCAGTTGGCATTTATGTGTGGAGTTTGCATGTTCTCCCCGTGTTCGCGTGGGTTTCCTCCGGGTGCTCCGGTTTCCCCCACAAGTCCAAAGACATGCGGTATAAGTGAATTGGGTAAGCTAAATTGTCCATAGTGTATGTGTGTGAATGAGAATGTATGGATGTTTCTCAGAGATGGGTTGCAGCTGGAAGGGCATCCGCTACGTAAAACAAATGCTGGATAAGTTGGCGGTTCATTCCGCTGTTGCGACCCCGGATTAATAAAGGGACTAAGCCGAAAAGAAAATGAATGAATGAATGAATTATTATGCAAGTTACTTGTAATGTGTTACCCCCAACACTGATCTTAATGATACAAAAACAACACTCTATGAGCTGTAAATGAGCAAAATAATACTAGTTCTATCAATTATCATCATGTCTTTTCGTTTAGAAGCTGTGAGAAATAACCATTCCAACATCTCTTTTTCCAATGTAGTTTGCTATTATTCTTTTATTCATTGAAATACAGTACAACGACACAGGCGGATACATAGATTTTGTGCACTCTGTAAACACACTTCACAAGGCGAAATGAATGAATAACGTTACACTGAGCCTCAGAGAGTAAGTCCACACTAAAAAAAACATGATAATCCACATTCAAAAAGAGTTCATCCCAAGCACAAGTATATTCAGACCTGATATAGGAATATCATAGAAACGTCATCACTGTAAACAGTACAGTCTTTAAAAAAGAAAACATCATAAGGCAAATTAAGAAATGTCACAGGACAACATTCAACACGCTTGACGTCAGAAGTATCGCAATACTTCACATAAATGAAGCGTGAGCAGGATTAGTGTGCACGTCTGTAAAAATTAGCTGCTGCCTTACATTTTTTACAAGTTTAGTCAAATGAACTTTGCAGGTAATTTCAACTTTTATTACATTAAATTGACTTAAAATCAAAGGTGCAGTATGTAGGATTCACATCCCTAGTGGTTAAATTAGGTATTGCGGTTCAAGTGTAAAATATTGGAAAGGATTTATTTTAAAAAAATCTTTGAGGGCTCAACGCAGGTTACTAGATTGACGACACCAACAGGAGCGAGCTCTACTGAAGATTGAGGCTAACTGTAAGCTGATTTACTAATGTTTATGATCGTAATATTTATATTATTGCATGTGGATTTTTATAACTCTGAATCTGCATCTCATTTCGAATTCTGCCCGTTTTCCTCCAGATTGAACATTTTTGGCCGTATCCTCCTACATTGAGGAAGCCTTCATGACTGAAATTAAATCTGCTGTATTTTCCACCAAGGCAACCTGGGATGCTGAAATATAATTGGTTAAACTGGCAGTGGGCGGGGTTACACAGACCAAAATTAAGACAGACATTCTGACACAGAACACACATTTCCCTTAAAAAAAAAAAAAAAAAAAAAAAAAAAAATCGGGGTTGATCACACCAAATGCACTTTTCTGTTGTGAGAACATGAGTTTGTTGACAAGATAAAAAGCAGTGCGGTGCACTTTTATGCTGCTAGACAACCACTGAAACGGCTGCGTATTTTACGCGAGTGCTGCTTGAAATTGCTAGAATTTTAATATTTAATAATATTGTGATATTTAATATTTGTAAAGTCACATAGCTTTGGATAACTCATAACAGTGACCACTAGTCTCCCTTTCATCTTTAAACGTCTCTGTAGTCGTCTTTATAACACAAACACTGCTGTCAGCTCAATCGAAACCCCGTCCCTGCTTTCATTTGACTGGAGAATGAAAAATATGCGATTGACGGTCCTTTTTTTCTGTTCAGAGTTGACATTTTTAACTGGGGCACACAGCATGGAATGGCAAAAATTCGAGGGGCAGCAGGTGGTTAAAATTCATGGTATGCTGGATTCATACAAAACACTCATGGCCATTAGTAAAACATTCAAAAAATGAACCTCTGAACGCAAAAAGCACATTCGGTGTAATCAGGGCCTAACTCACTTTTTTAGATTTTCACTAGGGGTTGTTCACCCAGAATTTGTGGTTTTCCTTTCCAATGAGCTACTTTTCTACTTTTTTTTATGTAAATGCGCTTTCTTTAGAATTTTTTTTTAATTGTTAAGTTTTTCCTTTCCAACGTGCTTTCAATATAAATGTGTACACTCATGTCTTGCATCATCTAAAAAACACATTGCTCACATGTGTGGTGCTTTATAAGGTGTGTCAAGTTCAGAAGAGCTCTAAGGATAGGCAACTGTTGCAAGTTTGTTTACCGGCGCTCTGTGGTTGTGTTTGGATACCCTCAACATTTTTTTGTGATACCTTTGAGAATAATCCTGCAAAAAAGTGTGGGATTGCTACGGTGCTTTATGCTGTGCTTTTTTCAAATCATTCTGAACCATTGCCTCTCAAGGTTTTAGACACAAAGATGCCTTTTGTGTAAATGTTTTTTTTTTTTAAATATCATATAAAGAATAATATCAATATAAAGAAAACATATGTAACCCACCGGTCCTACTGCCCCCAACCCGGTCTGAGCTGGGATTGCACCTGTGATTCTTTGCATGAGAGTCGGTTGCTCTAACAAGGAGGCTAAAGATCATGACCTCTAGCGTCTGTCGCTTGAGCAACTTTAGAGGTCAGAGGAGTGAGGTTTACCTGCATAGCACTTTGCTAGCTGGCCTCCCTTACACTCACCCCCTAAACCTCACTCCCATCCCGGACGAGCCCCCATATGTAACCCACCGGTCCTACTGCACCCAACCTGGTTTGAGCAGGGATCGAACAGGCAATTCTTCGCATGGGAGTCAGTTGATTTAACAAGGAGGCTACAGATCATGGCCTCTTTTCCACATACATACAGCACCTTTAAAATCTCATCCAACTTAAAAAAGGTAAGTTGAAACATTATTAACTCATTTTAGTCAATTTAATACAATTTAGGTTGGTATGGACTATAAAGTTCATTTAATTCAACTTAATTTAAGACAACCTATATATTTTGTACAGTGCTTAAATACACATGCGGCTCACGTCTCCAATAAAGTCATATATTGCCATCTCTTTAACAAAAATAATGAAGCTCTAAATGTACAAACATAAACATCTTGATAATCGATGTGGTACAAAACAATCTGGCTGTTAAAAAAATGAGCTCAATGCGAAATTACTACAAAATCTTAGATACTAAAGTGCTCTACAGATAATAATCTATTGGTCTCTATAATGGTTCATGAGAAAAGAGAAGCAACCGCTTTTGCACAAATCAACATTCTTAGTAAAATCCACAGTTTTATGCATTAGTCGTCCAACATTTCCTATTCGCTTTCATGTATTGCTTAAATATACACTCAGTATTTCCTCCTCCAGAAAAAAAAAATAGGCAAACCTCATTAAAAATGTAGTATTTCCCACTTTTCATGATGTCAAGTAGACATGGAATACATATAATACATAGCGAACATCTTATTTTAAATGTTTCATTTGAGTCCCAATTAAAAATGTAACATAAGATTCATGTACAGGCGTCCCCCAATAACAAGCGACATAAACGTATTTTATGAGAAGTGACTCTATATAACGAAATAATAGTGAAACAAGGCAACATCAACAAGGCAACTGTTTGCATTTCATTAGTCTTGGGTCATTTACCAGCCTTTTAAAAAGTCCTGACATAAGTAAGTACTTATTGGAGGGCAAATATGCAACATAGGCTCATTCTGAAAACGTAGCCCTATGTACATTTCTGGAGACCTACGGGGCGGTACAATGCCGTTCCTTTTCACGCTTACCAGCTGACCGCTTACCGTGGCTTTCCTAAAGTTTGTCCACTTTGCTCACCATGTACGTTGGTGGACTTGAGACGCAGAGAGGAGTTGACCACGATTACAGGGCTGGAGTTTAGCGAAAAACGATTCCAGAAAGTGGGTAAGTCAAAAAGAGAAGGCAAAAATAAAATGAACAGGGTGAGAATGTGGTAAAATCTGAAAACGTGGTAAAAACCAAACGAAGGCTTTTCTTTTTCTGGATTGCTTTTGAAAACTGTTGGTTGGGTTTAGGGAAGTGGGTGGGCGCTGGTCAATTGGTGCTTTTGAAAACACTATTGGTTGGGTTTAGGGAAGGAGAAGGGTGGGTCAGCTGATCGGTCAGTCAGTCTTTATCGACCTCTGGTGAATATATGTGAGAACAGCAGGCGTGAATGGCACTTATAAAAGAAATGTGAGATCTCAAAAAGCGTACAGAGCAGCCTCTGGTGGATTCGCGAAAACAAAAACTGCAAAAAAAAAAAAAAAACGTACCTCCTGGGACGCTCCAGAAATGTATATAGGGGTACATTTTCAGAATGAGCCTGGGTTGCAAAAATAGGGTTTGTTGTGGTGACATTCTGTTGACTGATTTAAATAAATAAATAAATAAATAAATTAGTTAATTAATTAATTAATTTGCAATTTAATTACATAAATATTTGTTAATGTATTTTAATAATAAGCAAACTTTGTCAATTTAACTGTTAATTTAGTGGTAATTTAGCATGTTTATAGCGTGATTAAACTATTAATGATTTAATAATAGTTAAATGCCTTTATTTAATGTCTTTGAACAATAAATTAAATAATTTAATAATTTAAATTGAATAGAATTGACAATTTATTTAATAATACATTCAATTATAATTTATAATTATTCTTTTTGTATTTGATTAAGCACAAATGTAATTCATTTTTTTGTTAATATATTTTTTAATTATTAACTTTTATCATAATAGGCTTAATTCTTATGGGTAAAGAAAGTAGAAATACATTTTTGTCGTGTTAAATTACCATTTTATAGTGTGATTAAACTATTAGTCAAACTATGTCAATTTATTTAATAATAAATTAATTTTTTATTCATTTCTTTTATTTGCTAATATGTTTTTGAATCTATTAACTTAGTTACTCATTTAATAATTGCTAATGCCTTTAACAATAAATTTAATAAATAATTTTAATTAAATAGTCAATTGAATTGTCAATTTATTGAACAATACATTAAATTATAATTATTAACTGATCAAAAGATTAATCAAAAATTTAATTCATTTATTTGTTAAGTTAATAGATTAAAAATATATAATCATAATAGGCTCAAAAATATTAAATCAAGTAGAAACACATTTTTGTCGTGTTAATTTACCATTTTTATAGCTTGATTAACTTATTAATCAATTAATTAATGCATTTGAATGAAACATTTAAATTAAATAATAATATTTAATAACCAATTAAATAATTTCAAACTACGTCCATTTTATTTCAGAAATCATTTCAATTTCAAACCTTAACTAGTTGTTTTTATTTAATACTGATTAAAATAGCCGATTTTATTTGATATTTTATTTATATAAAATTATATAAGTTATATAATAATATATAAAATATATTATATGTTTTTATTTTAAATTTATATTTTTTTAATCTATTAACTTCTACCATAATAGCTTTTAAAATATTTTTAATGGGTAACACAAGTAGAAACATCTTGGGGTTTTTTTCACGAGTGAGGGAAAGATGGAACTAGAGATTGACTGGCAGATTGGTCCGTTGTGGTAAAGGAGGAGCTGAGCCAAAAGGCAAAGCTCTTGATTTACCAGTCAATCTACTTTCCTACTCTCAACTATGGTCATAAGCTCTGGGTCATGACCGAACGGATACAAGCGGCCGAAATGAGTTTCCTTCACAGGGTGGCAAGCGCACCCTTATAGATAGGGTGAGGAGCTCTGTCACCCAAGGGGAGCTTGAAGTATAGCTTGAAGTATAACCCCACATCGAGAGGGGTCAGCTGAGATGGCTCGGACATCTGTTTCAGATGCCTCCCTGACACCTACCTAAGAAGGTGTTCCAGGCATGTCCCCCCAGGAGGAGGCCTCGAGGAAGACCCAAGACATGCTGGAGGGACTATGTCTCTCGGCTAGCCTGTGAACGCCTCGGGATCCCCCCGGAGAAGCTGGAGGAAGTGTCTGGGGAGAGAGAAGTCTGGGGTTCTCTCCTAAGACTGCTGCCCCCCCGACACGGCCCCAGATGAAAATGAGATGAGCAAGTAGAAATACATCTCTTTGTGTTAACTTACCATTTTTACAGTGTGTTTAATCTATTAATCTTTTGATTAATCTAAAGCTAATTATCCAACAACGCTCTACTTTTCTTTTCTTTTAATTAAATAAACTGCAGCTATTGTGAATAATTAATTCTCCAGGATCTGATTCACCACAAATAAAATTCAGGGTCAAAACCAATCCGCTAATGATATAATGAGAATTTCCTTATCAGCTTTTTGCTTTTCTAGACGAGCTTTCAATAATAGTCTCTTCTCCGTTACAGTGATAATATTTTCCTCGAGGCTCAGGAACGTTATTAGCTCCCCCGTTTCTATTAATGAATAAAAAACAGCGCCTGTGTAATGGAGGAAACCTGTACATTGTTGTCCTGTGACTCCTCTTGGACTGTTGCTCGAACGCTGAGACGGGTGTTTTCATCCGTTGCATATATCATTTATACCTGGACGTCCAAATGTAAGTTTCATGGTGCTGTAAACTAACAGCTAAATCAATCCAGGCCCTGGGCAGAGTTAAAAAAACCAATGTCAAACCCTGGAAAATGCCCTTCGACTGAATGACACACACTTACGGCTGAAAAATATTCAAAACCCTGACATTCATATTTCAAACATTATTCACACTAGCTCGGTCATCAAGTCAAGCTGTTCGTGATCTACTACATGGTTTCCGGGAAAACGTTGAACGACGACACGAATGGCACACTTTTTTAGATGGACATAAGAACGATATATAGTGAAACACCGATATACCACAGTGTTTGCTCTCAGGTTATATTAATACACTTATTTCTTTACACTGTAAATGAATAAAAACACTGTGATCATCCATTTAGGTTTTGGCTGTAAGCTTAAATGGACATCGATTTGGTTCGATAACAACCACTGAATGGTGACACTTTATAATAGGGTTTCATTTGATGACGTTAGTTATACATCAACTAACAGACTAACTGTTCCACAGCATTTATTAATCTTAGATCATTTTAATTGTACAGCACATACAGAAGTTCTAGTTTTATATAATGCTCGTTTTAAAAGAGGTCATGAACTGATGGTTCAAAATATACAGTCGATGGCGTAAATTATCAGAAATTTTGGTAAGACTTTACTTGAAGGGATGTTCATAAGACAGCAGTGCTGTGACATCTCAAAAAAAAGCTATTTTTCTTATGCTAAATAGAAATGTTTATCCTAACCATCCGCCACAGTGATGAGTGAAGTTTCTATTTTAGAAACGGTTGCTATTTCTGCAATGTCACGGCTGAAAAACAGCATAAACTACTATGACAATGATCACCTCAAGTACTGATTCATACCTGCCAACATTAGGATGTGAAAATAAGGGATGCTCCCGCCCCCAAGCCTCCATAATGAAAGCATTTGATTGCTTTTCTAAGTTCTTATGCTCATTTAAGACAAAATTTGTTGTGTTTAAAAGAAAACCCACCAAGATCGACATGTTTAGATGTTGTTATTATTATTATTATTATTATTATTATTGTTATTATGAATATATCTGTTCAAACGCACCAAAACCCAATGACCAATTTCGCTGTGCTTCAAATCGTGTACAGAATTCATTTGAGAAACAGCATCTACTTATCACTATGGAGCGCGTCTGACAGTCACGCACCGATAAATGAACTGATTGTTTTGAGGATTGCACAGGAGGGGCAACGACGCCTGTAATGTAAAGGAAGTGAATCTCACCATTTTTATATTTATTTCAAAACGTTTCATGCCTAAATTAAATGAAAGCGCAAAACAGGTTCATATTTAAGAGCGAGGGGCGTCCCCTGGTGGTTCGGCAGTATGAGTTGCATATAGGGAGAATCGTCTCTTTAATGTTTATTGCCACCCTTCATAGAAAGATTGAAAATACAGGAGAAATATTGGATAATATCTTTACGGGATGATAGCGAGATAGAACTTAAATACAAGAGAATCCTGGGAGAAATGTGAGGGTTGACAGGTATGTACTGATTATGTGCTTTTTTCAGTGTTAAATGTAACTAATGTGGGTTTGAACACCAATTTACTATACATTTATACTATACATTTGACAAGTATAGTCATAGTGAAAGCTGCAGCAGATCTTGATGAAAAAAGCTAGCAAAATTAATTTAAACATGAATGTAACTTAACATCAGTCATTCAGCATGCATTTCAATAATATTACTGAGGTTTATTATGTATTAATTAAATTATAGACGTGTCTGTTCGGTTGGGAGTGCAGTGTTCACTGCTTTTGAATATCAGTGGAATTTACACAGCCTTCAATTGTCACAACCCTGTTTGGGCTTCTTTTTGTACAACACAAATGAAGACGTTCTAAACGATGTTGGAACTTACTGACATCCATAGCAAGAATACAAATACGATGGAAGTCAATGGTTACCAGTTTCCAACATTTTCCAACATATCTTCTTTTCTAACTCAATCGGGTTGAATTCAATGATGACAGAATTATCATATTTGGGTGAACTATTCCTTTAAATGCTTCTGCCGTGTCACGTCTGGTCCAGAAAGCCAAACTGCTTGTCACGGTAATCTTGTCATGTCTCGTGTCACAGTGTAAGACAATGCTCTGTCAACTATATTAGATCCAACAGTATTGCTTTGTCCGTTATTACAGATCGTTTGATGTGAATTGAGCATTTATATGTTTTTAACCTACTGTAAATCACAGCAATGTGCACATACGACAGATCTATAACCTTTTAAACATACAGAGCGTGCAGAAGTTTGCACATTGGCAACACACAGCTTTTTAAAGTGTTTAAATATCCAAAACTGTCAGCCAATCACAGATTGGGTGGTTGTTTAGTGGGTGTTTACGGAGCCTACAATCTACCATCCCTAATCAAACCGTGTGTTCTGATGACAGAATCAAGCCTATTACTAAATTAGTATGTTTTTTTGGTGTGAACATGATCTTGCTGACATTATAACTTATGTAAGTTGTCCCCAGAGAACAGTATTAAAAAAATAGGCAGTTCATGACCCCTTTAACAAGTTGATATCGACTCTAATATCTCAAGATAGAGTTTAATCTATGCTGTTTCAGTGTATGCATAATTTAGAGCATGATAAATTGCAAGAAGCTTTGTGGTTTGGTGATTTCTATGAGCATCTGACTCTGATCCTTCAAATTCTGTCCATTTTATTCAGTATTGAGGCTTGATGTGCTGTATAGACGTCTTTTAAACTGTCTTTTAAAGTTTAAACTGCAGAGAAGCGAGTGAACTCCTCCATTCCTTCCACTTTTCTACAAGTTATAGCACCAAATAAACATGAATGAACAGCTCATGTCTAATCACTCCATTAGTGTTTCAATCACTGAAAGACGTCTGTAAAACAGCTTGTAAACAGTGTCATGTAGTGTTACATTTATCTCAGCAAAGCCATTCAGTGTGCACAGAATGTTAGTTCACTTTGAGAAATGAGCAAAGAGCATTTCTCAAAGAAATTGCACAATTTATCTAAGCTTAAAATGTTTTATTTAATCTGTTAATGATGTCTTACTGTATATACACATATTATAACCCCCAGAAGGATAATGTACTGCATGTTTAAATAAATATGCTATTAAAAGAAGTAAAAGGAAGCCATTGCGTAATTATATTTAATTCTATACCTCATCAATAAATAAACAGATATAGATATTATGGTAACTTTTGAGATTGAGATTATATTAGTTAATGCATTTACTAACATGAACAAACAATAAGCAATGCATTTATTACTGTATTTGTTCATGTTCGTTGACGTTAGTTAATAAAAAATACAATTGTTGGTTCGTGTTAACTCACAGTGCATTAACTAACGTTAACAAGCATGAATTTGGATGTTAATTATGCATTATTAAATGCTGAACTATGATTAATAAATTCTGTACAAGTGTTGTTCATAGTTAGTTCAGGTTAGTAAATGCATTAAATAACATTAACTAAAACAACCTTATTGTAAACGCTTACTGGCATTACAGTACAAGAAAGTGCCGCGGTCACACTGCACTTTTCTCCCTATAGACTTCCATTCATATGCATGTGAATGTGGCAGACGGGAAACGCAAGATTGTGTGACAAGTTTTGCGGTTCGCTGCATTGGAAAGTTCAAGCTTGACATCATATGATTGCGTAAGACCAATCGAAGATCAAAACATGATCTCCCTGGACAGAAATTTTAAATATGGATCAATCGCTCGCTTTTTAAACATCTAATTTTCTTGTTTAATCCCGCCCCTTTTCGCAGCGCCGTACGACAGAATTTCATATGCTCAAACTCTTGTTTAATATGTGAGGTGATTATTATAAGTAATCAATTGAACTTAATAAGGCTTTGTTGTTAATGTGTAGTTAATTTATAGCATTTGCTGAGATACTTGATTAATATCTTTAAGTAAACTGTAATTACACTTACATTTATTTAAACACTGCCTAAAAATTGAAAATATAAGAATTATTGTACTTATTTTCTCTTATTTTCATAAAAGTTCAAGCTATAAAACTATATCCACTTCCTTGTTATACTTAAAAAGATGGAAAATGGAAGACAACTGGCGGTTCATTCCACTGTGGTGACCCCTAATGAACAAAGGGACTAAAAGGGGTCGCACTCTGGATGCACCACTCGGCGACATGCCACGCATTTCAGAATTCTAAATATGGATTTCTACCAGGGTACGCACACCGGCACCGCAAGTTCGAGGTTGTTTGTGGTGCCCAACTACAACTCAAGACACTGTTTATATTTCTGCTGCGCCACAGAGTGCCATCTGAATACTTTCATAGAGTCTAGTGTGCGATACTTCCAACTTTCAAGTGTCGCAGCGCATCCGGTGTGTGACCTCCTTTAGCTGAAGAAAAATGAATGAATGAAGATACAACTATAAATTAAAGTTCTGTTCAAGTTATTACGGAAGCGTAGAGCTGCCACCAAGGTAAAAAAAAGTCTGAGCTTTATCATGTTTGTACAATATACTTTTCACGTTCTTACAA
>CAIGQQ010029262.1:0-14182 GCA_903798035.1 Danio albolineatus
CTGGCCTGATGTCACAAGACCCAAGCCACAGCTACAGTCACAAAGACCTAGCCAAGATAACTGGAACCTTGAGTCACACTCTCATCGCCACCCTTAAGCTGAGTGACAGGCATGCCAGCCAGCTCCAGCACAACCTGACACAGAGACAACGCCGCATTGACCAACTAGAACTGGAGATTCAACAGCAAACTGAACTGTCTGTCAAGATGGAGAAAGAGTTAAAAGAGGAGATGGATAAATTGCGAGAGAACCTAGCTGCTGCCACTCAAGAATTGGAGCAAGTCAAAGCAGACCACGCCGATGCTACCAACAAGCTTGAAGATGCAGAACAGCTACTGGAAGAAGTAAAGGTTGAAGCAAGAGACCAAAAAGCCAAAAACAGAGCTCTTGAAACTCACCTAGATGAAGCGAGACATGAAGTTACCCAACTAACACAGGAACTGGACTACTTCAAAGAGGAGTCTGCCAGTGTCAAAGATGAACTTAAGCATGCCTACAAACTGCAACGTGAACCCACCAAGGAGAGATATGCACTAGTCTCACCCCTGCCAAGTAGGACAGGATCCCCTGTCCCCGGACTCACAGATAGTGAGAAAGATGAGGAACCCAGGCGGAGACGCTCGCCAGCTCCGTCTGCAGTGCACCTCACCCCAAAGCGACGAGAGCCTGTGACAGTCAGTCACAGCTCATCGCGCAGCATGGATCTCAAAGACCTCGATAAGCTGGCCAGGAACATTGGCAAGTTCACCCCAAGTGCGCCAGGTGGTCAGGAGATCCACGCCTATCTGCAAGACATTGATTTCCACCTGGAAATGAGACCCAATGTCTCTGACAAAGATAGACTTTACTTACTTCGAGCGACGTCCAGTCCTGAAGTACGCAGCTTCCTGGACCGACAGCCAGCTCACACAAAGAATGATTATCTCCTACTCCAAGAAGCTCTCATCAAAGAATTTGCTGATCCCGAATTGGAGAGAGGACTAGTGGCTGCACTTGAGACAAAGCAGGGCCGCAACGAGCCCCCTCAAGCATATTACAGCCGACTCAGACGAGCCTACTTCGGAACTCGGAATGAACCTGAAATGGAAGAGGATCTGAACTTCAAGATTTTATTCCTGCGAAACCTCCATCCTGCTGTAAGCCACCATCTGGGAGTCCTTGCATGCCCACGAACAATGACTGTGCAGCAGTTACGGGATTTGGCACATAAAGCCTATGGTAAACAAAGGATGGCTACTGAAAAGAGCGCCAAAACCACCTCTATACTAGCTGTCGAAACCCAAAGTCCAGAACTGGCACTAGAGGGAGCCCAACGTCCAGATAAACCCAAGCAGTCTGCTCAAGAAGGGAAGACCTACGCACCCCGCAGACAACGAGACTCCCATGCTGATGCTAGACCTAGACAAAGGAACGGTCGCTATGAGGGACCCTCCGGACGACAACGCTCACCCGAACACTGGGAGAGGTCGTGGACTCAATCCACTTCATTCGGTAATCAAAGGAGAAAAAGCTCGTCACAGTCCAACGGTGTCTCCGAGGGACGACGACAAAACCCTGGATCGATAAGCCCAAGGAATCGACGAAAGCACTCACCCCGATTCTCCACTGACCGAACTCAACCTCAATCCCAACAAGACGAAACTACTCCATCTGGCTTTGACCCTCAAGAAATTATGAGAATGATGATGAGAGAATTCTTTCAACGCAAGGAAGACGACAGGAAGGGGGAAAGGAAAGATAAACAGGATTCAGCCTGACTAGCCGTCGAACAAAGGAGCAGCAACCACCTGAACCAACAGATCACTGAGGATAGCACTGTATCCCCTCACTCTCAAAGAGCTATACCTGCAACTACCTCAAGTGAAACAGGAAACATAATTGAACTTCCAGCTACAGAGTTAAGCACTAACTCCACAGCTACTACAGCAGCTCATGGCAGCACCCCACAAACGCCTGCAGATGAACTGCCACAAATTCCCGAAAGTGCCATTCTGGTTGTCTGCCGCTCCATCGACGAACCTCAAGCCAACCCTGAAACCCTACCTGTCCCATGCCAAACTCCTGTCCCTCAACTATTAGGTGACCTCATCAAAAGAGGCGTAGCAAAGAAATTCTACTTGTCCATCATCATCGAACGCCAAGTCAGAGTCGAAGCTCTCGTGGACACAGGAGCTGACATCACTCTAATGTCAACGGAACTCCTCGAAGAAGTCCAAGAAAGAGCCAAGAGAACTAACAGAACTCTCAGACTTCAGAGGTGTGAACTGAACCTCCAAGCTTACTCCCACACTGGCCTACAGCTGAAACAGCTCGCCCTAGTCCACCTAACAGTGGGACCAATGAGCCTCGTTCACCCAGTGTACGTGTCACCACTCAACACGTACCCCCTCCTCATAGGAAAAGATCTGCTGAACCGATTCGAACCTCTCATCGACTTCAAGCAGTTAAAGATGTGGACTCAAGTCCGGGAGCCATTGCCCTTCCAGCCAGTTTGCTCCAACGAGCCACAGTGTCAAGCTACAAGCACTGACCCCACATCACTGACTAATGGTGCAACTTCCAGCAGTACGAATGAAGACCCTTTCCTCTGCTCACTGCACGCTCCTGACTCTGACTCCAGCCCCATGAAAATCAAGACTGAAATAGACATTCAAGACACCTTGGTGTCTAATGCGGCCCTAGCACTGTGGGCAGAGAACTCAGCTGTCAGTCTGGAACTCTTTCAAGACTTAAAACAAAGACACCAAACTCTGCCACATGTCGCAAAACACAGCCGCTTCCCCCTCAGTCCCTGTTCGACAGTCATGGCCACGTCCAAGATGATCTGCGCTGTGGACATCCGATGGAACAACAGACTGCTGAGTCACCACTTCCTCGTTGTCCCAAACCTGCCTCATGACATGTACATCGGAGCAGACATCCTAGTTCGACTCAATGCCTGTGTGGACATGATCAACAATGTAGTGTGGGCCCCTCTGTCGAACCAACTGACTACGTCAGTCAAATTGAACACCCTTCGATCTGGTCAAACCATACCAGATGCATGTGCCATGATTAATGAGGGAGAAGTCACAATACCTGCATACAGTAAGAGTGTCAGCGTTCGCCTCAACATGCGACCTGGCCAAACTCTCAACAGTAAGCTAGCATTCTTCCAACCATCCAGGACCTGTCTAAAACTGGGCCTGACATTGGAAGCCACCCCTCTCATTGATGCTTCGTCACGCGCTGTGTACATACTGTTCAACAACTGCACAGCCAAAGATGTCACAGTTCCTAAAACCAGTCACCTAGGATGGCTCATCAACCAGGCGTTTCATGACTTTGACCTCATGGTACCTGTCATAGGCCCGATACCAGCCCGATCACTGTCTGACGAAGACGATGACACAGTGATGTTTACACGACCACATGGAAACATCACCATAACTTCCGTCCTGCCAGTGCCCCGGGAAAGTGTATGCCGATCCGAACTGACGGATGACACCCACCTTACGGTCTACGCAGTCTCCACACAGCCTGCAACGGAATTACCTCAGCCGATTGCCATCCAAACTCAAAGTCCCTCAAATGACTCAATCGACGAACCCTATGCTGGATTCGAGGCACAGCTCCAACGGATCCTTAGTGAGGCTGACGCCCTCCACAACGAAGCGGATCGCCAAGGACTCAAAGAAGTTTTGTACAAGTACAAAGACTCCTTCGCCAAAGACTCCCTGGACTGTGGCCTAACCAACATTCACACTGTGCGCATACCAACTCAGCCAAATGCGCCACCCACCTTTGTGAGACAATACAAAATCCCAATTGCCTCATACGAGCCAGTGCAAGAAATCATCGACTCCATGTTGACCAAGGGGGTCATTCGGCCCTGTAACAGCACATACTCTGCTCCAATATGGCCAGTGCTTAAACCCAACGGGAAATGGCGACCTACTATCGACTACCGCAAGTTGAACCAGCAGGTGCCCCTGTCACGTTGGCCTATGACTCAGTTGGACCAGGAAATCCCCAAAATCAAAGGCGCGACGATCCTCTCAACGCTAGATGTCGCCTCCGGATTCTGGACAATTCCAGTCCATCCTGATGACCAACACAAACTGGCATTCACCTTTGGCAATCAGCAGTACACCTTCACACGGTGCCCTTTCGGCTATGCTAATTCACCAGCAGAATTCAACATCTTTCTGAACAAAGCATGCCCTGATGCCAGAGCCAGAGGTACTCTTGTCTATGTCGACGATGTTCTCCTGAAAAGCTCGAAGATAGATGATCACCTCGAGGAAATCGATCACGTCCTGAACCAGCTGACAACCGCAGGAGCAAAGATTGCCCTACACAAGGGACAATGGTGTAAAACCAAAGTGAATTACGTCGGCCTACTTGTTGGACGAAATGGCATTGAACCGCAGTCTAGCCGTACCCAGGCAATCCAAAGCATTAAAACACCCACCAACGTGTCTGAGTTAAGAAGCTTTCTGGGAGTGTGCAATTACTCACGACAGTTCATCGAAGGCTACGCAGACATTGCACGACCACTAACCTCCCTCCTGAAAAAGGACGAACCTTTTGTGTGGGCTGAAGCTCAAGATGAAGCTATGAGCACACTCAAACAATCCCTGTGCTCTGCTCCATGCCTAGCCTACCCAGACCCAAGAAAGGAATTCTACCTGGATGCAGGCTTCTCCAAGCACTGCCTCAGTGCAGGGCTATACCAGCTCCACGACAAAGATAAGCGAGTGGTCGCCTATGCCAGCAAAACCCTGCTTCCCCCAGAGTGCAAATACTCAGACTGTGAAAAAGCTTTGCTGTGCACTGTGTGGGCCATCCAGCGCTTCTCCAACTACATTGGAGCACAGAAAGTGATCATAGAGACGTGCCACCAGCCAGTTACCTTCCTAAACAGCCAACGAATCAGAGATGGCGTGGTAACTAATGCACGCATAGCCACCTGGCTAATGGCACTCCAAGGACGGGACGTCGAGGCAAGATATGCTCAAAATCACAAATCGTCCCTAGGAAATGGGCTAGCAACCTGCCAGAACTGCTCGACTGACATGCCGTGCACCTCAGCAGAGCTCAAAGATCCAGTACCCCCACAACTGACGAATCACAGATACTTTGAGGAGAATGTATGTGAAGGAATGACCACTGCATATGTTGATGGCTGCTCATACAATCTCCAGGGCAACTTGAAAGCTGGAGCGGGCGTGGTCTGGCTCAACGATGACCCCTGCCCACCACAACAATTCAAACTAGGCCCTCACTCATCACAATATGCAGAAATCGCAGCTGTCCTCATCACCCTACAACTAGCTGCATCTCACAACGTAAGAGAACTCCTTATCTGCACTGATTCAAACTATGCTCGGTTGAGCTTCACATGCCACCTAGTGGGATGGAAACAAAATGGCTTTAAGACAGCTAATAACAAACCTGTCAAGCACCAAGAACTCTTCCAGTCATGCGACTCTATTGTTACCAAACACGACATGCTCGTTTATTGGAAAAAGGTCCGTGGACATTCACGCCAACCAGGGCAGGATAAAGACTTCAATGACCAAACGGACGCCCTCGCCAAAGCAGGCGCATTACATGGAGAGCCTTGGACATTTCAGCCCCACCCACCCAACCCGGAGGTGTCAGCCATCACCCGCCAACAGCACGCCTCTGCCGTGCACAGCCCCGCCTCCTCCCAACTTTCTCTCTCACCACAGTTTGCTGCCGCTGATCTTGTCACTCTCCAATCTGCAGATCCAGTTCTGCAAACTATGGTCACTCACATCTCCGACCCTGTGGCTAGTCCACTACCTGCCTCTGACCTGGCCAAGTCCTCTGAGCTTCGTCACCTCAATTCAATCAAGCACCTGCTGCATCTCACTGACGGCATACTCACATATGTCCCCGAAGTACTCACTCAACCACGACTCGTCATACCTCGTGGCCAGAGGGGGATGATGCTGATGTACGCCCACGATGCACCATGCGCAGGACATCATGGCGCCAAAGCCACCTACGAAACGCTCAAACAGGTAGCATATTGGCCCGGCATGCAACAGGATGTAGGAGAGTATGTAAAAGGATGCCTTGTTTGTTGCCAGTTTCAACCAGCAAACCCAAATTACCGAGCACCGTTGCAAAGGAAAGGAATGACCTTCCCATGGTCTGACCTCCAAATCGATTGGGTAGGACCTCTCCCACGCTCTGCACGGGGCAACAAGTACTTCCTGACAGTAGTCTGCGAATTCACGAAATGGGTTGAATGTCTACCAGCCCCCAACGATACAGCAGAAACTACAGCCTGTCTGCTAATGAACCACATCTTCTCAAGATTCGGCCTGCCTTTTGGGGTCAACTCTGACAGAGGTACCCACTTTACAGCCGAAGTCATGCAGGAAGTATGGAAACTCCTGGGAATTCAAGCCAAGCTTCATATAAGCCACCACCCAATCTCCTCTGGTCAAGTGGAAAGAACCAACCGGACAGTGGTCAGCATGTTGAAAAAGTATGTGTCTGCCAATCAAAAGGACTGGGACATTAAGCTCCCTCTTGTACTGATGGCAATCAGGGCCACCCCTCATCGCTCTACTGGGATACCCCCGTTCGAGATGATGACGGGACGACAGATGACACTCCCATTACACCTGCTGTACCAGCCAGGTGACATGAATCTTGTCACCGCCTATACCACTCACCAGTACCTGGAAGAACTGCATCAGCACCTAAGGTCAACCTTCGCCTTTGCACAGCAACAACTCCAAAAGAGTGCGGAAGGACGCAGGGCCTACTACGACAAAAAGGCCTCATACCAGGAATTCAATGTCGGAGACAAAGTGTGGTATTATAGCTTCGCCCCACCACGACAGAACACTCCACACCGTCTGTCCAAGAAGTTCCTGCCTCACTGGACTGGACCTCATGAGATCGTTGACAAACTCTCACCGGTGGCCTACCGGATCAAAATCAGGCAAGGGCGCAGCGACCCCGTTCTTCGATGGGTCCATCGAAACCAGATCAAGAAGCACTGGGGTCCCAGCCAACCAGGAATGGGGGAGGACCAAAACCACTGATACTGACCAACTGTCCTAACCTCCACACTATACTAACATAACTCCAGACAATCTAGGGAACCCCTAGTTAACCATGCTAAACACAACACTAATGCCTTCTCCTCCACAGCCCTGCTAGAACAACCCCTAGTAGAGAGGAGCCACTCCATAGTTATGACACTGTATCACTGATCTTTAACCTACCTGAGTTTTCCATGTCTCTTCTTTTCCTTATTTCTTCCTCTCTCCTTGTTTTAGTTTGCCCTTCTAGTCCCATTCTGAGGGGACTCACATAGAACCATGCAAGCTAAGCATAGGGCCTAAATTTAGGATTGACTCCTGTCATCAAATTGCTGTAATTGTTCCTGAAAGTGCCGTTCGCCACTCAGGGCGACATGATTTCCAAATCTAATTTTTGTTTCTTTTGATTCTATCGCCAGGAAGATGATTGGCCTCGCCGTTCTGATCTTCTGCGTAATGGGGGTCACGCCCCAGCCAGAAGTCGCGTCGCCGGGACCAGCATCGGGGATAGTACTGTCAAGTGTTCCTAACCTGATTATGTCAATTTGCCTAACACCTTCGCCAGAATTCGGTCTGTAATGGAAATGTTGTTTGTGCCTTGTGTGTGTTTGTTCTTTCTTCTGACTGCCTATTGTTCCAGTGTCTGCCGATGTTTGCTTCAAGAAAACATCACCAGCCAAATGGGGGAATGTAGGGACTAAGCCATGCTTTACGCTGGATTCATAATCGGCATAAACAAGCCTCATGGAGCCCACACCATCTCCTTTTCACATGACTCTGACAATTGAATTTTAGACCCAACGCAAATAGGGAAGCATTTGTTCCTCTCCGGGAAAGCAAATAGGGAAGCATTTGTTCCTCTCCGAGAAACGGTCACCCCCTCCCCTTTTCCGGCCCGGATAAGAAAAACCTCGTGACGGGCTCTGGACAAAGCCCGCGCGATTTCTCGGACATTTTGCGTTTAAAAGCTTGTTTTGCTTTGATGTTTTATTGCTGATAGTTGTGTATGTTTTGCTATGCATGTAAGCATGTGTATTCACTATAATTGTGTCTAGAAAGGAAGTGTTGTAGCGTGTGTAACGCCCGTAATTAACTGCATTTGAGAAGGGCTATAATGTTTGGTCTCAAACTGAAGCTACAAGGCTTCAGAGAACATTGGTTCAAATGATGAAACTGTAGCTGCAAATAATACTTAGTTATGAAGCTTTATTGAAGTTTGATAACGTGAATAAGATATTAAGCTCCAGCCGTGACGCCTCCCTGGGCGTTGACATACAGGGAAAGGATGGGCGTGGGTATAGGACCATACCAACGATCATTGGACACTAGCCAAGTGGGTTTGTCCAAAACCCGCTCACTATAAAAACCCAAACTGTAAGATTTTATGTGGCTTTCGCATTGGCTTTTGCTTGGGTTTCCGTATTGGCTTTCGCTGTGCTTCACGAGGGGCTCTACGCACGAACTTTGCGTTGCACGCTTCCCGTCTTTACAACACGCCGGCCGGACATCGAGTGTAGAAGAGCCACCCAGCAGCCCGCGTCTGCCCGCCGTAACCTCTACGGCCACGTGACCTCGTCCACAGGAGCTCACCTTGCCTCTGTGTACATCGCGGCTCACATGAACACAGTCTGACCTTACTGCTCGTATAGCCGTTGCTACAACCATCAGACGTCGCGTCATCCAGCAGTAGGATCAGCCATTCAACGTTTCGGACTCTGTCTCATAACCCTGCCAGAGAGCCTTTCTCAGGAGGAATTCCCTTACAGCGAACTTCCCGCGCGCTGACGTCAGACTCTCCGTCACTGGGAACAACGCGCCACGAGAAGGAAAAGCCCTCTCCAAAGGAAATCCCCAACCACGTCAACGCGCTGCAACCAATTGGCTTCGCCGAGGTTCCCTCAACCAGAGAACAGGTCATCAAGCCGCAAGTAAACACAGACCAATTTTTCATTGCATACTGAAGCTGGTAATTAAGTTAAAGTGCCTGACTGTAGTCAGTTTCTCTGCTTGGTGGTTTTCTCAGGTTGCAATACTAAACTTAAGCAAGTGCTAGACGTTTAAGACTCTTTGTCGCTCATCCTCAGTCATTCTCAACCCAGAACTGTGTGTGTGTGTATCTGTATGTTTGTCTGTTTTGCGTAGAGTAGTTTACTGTGTGTAGCTTAATAAACTTGCGTTTCATTTTAAGATCCTTGTCGGAGTTTTATGTGTTTCTAAGTTACTGCCTCAGCTATATGGTCTTGCTACCTGGCTTGTGTAAATAGTGAAATCCTACTTATATTATTATCGTTGGCCACGTAATAATATAACATAGATTTACTAAAGATAAAGTTACGCTGCTTACTTCTATTAGGGTGGACCAATAGATAACGTAAGTGTAAGTGTTAACATATTTCTGACTGTGAGTCAGTCGTCCGAATCTTCTGATTCGAATCCCCGAAAATTAATGTTAATTAATTTGAACTTTTGAGCTAATTCTTAAAGTACCGGACATCGTAGATGGTCCAGGCACTACATATATTGGTGGAGAATGCGGGCAGTATTTGAACTAACTTCTAAGCGCATAAAACCCCTGAAACACGTTGTTAATCTATTTTTGACCGTAAAGATAGATTAGAGAATTTGCTACACGTATGTCATTACTCTATGATGGTACCATGCGTTTTATTGCTTGACTGCATTTTGGAGTGTTGTTGAGAAAGTAAAACTGCTTTTTATTCGTCCGCCGTGACGAACAGCGCATCAGCTGCAAATTCGTCCGCCGTGACGAACAGCGCATAAACTGCAGTAAATTCGTCCGCTGAGACGAACTGTAAAGCCGCTTTAAGAGCGCAGAAAGAGGTAAATAAGCGTGTCCCTCATTTATCCTCTTAAAAGGGCCTGTACAGTGTGATTTCTTACGCCGCGAGTCCCGGCTCTGAAATCAGCTGTAATTTTCTCCTGGCAACGGGGTTTAGAATAAATCAACCCAGCTTTGCCGTTTTATTCGCTAAAGGTAGTGAATTAAAGAACGCGGTGCTTAGGTAACTGTGTTGTATGTTTTTGGAGAAATATTTGTCTTGATCAAGTTTGTGTGGTTGAATCCACAGCCGTGTTACTGCATAAGCAGACTCTAACACGAAGTGCTGAGATCGCTGATCTAGCATTAATCCCAGGTAACCTGGTGATTAAAACTTTGCTTTGCACTGATAGGGTAAATAATCTTAACAGTGCTCGTGACCATACAGCGAGGACCCGCGGCCTCTATAGTGTATTACCCGATAATCGCTAGAGCTGTATTCACTGGTCACTGCTCATCGGAAAGATACGTTTCTGAATGATGCTATTGTGGGTGTAAAAGGGCGTAACGCTTGCGAACAGCTATTTTGTCACTTTGAGAGTGTCGCCATAGCAACGACCCCACCCGGACGTCCTGAGAGACGCGCCGGAATTCAGTCACTCGCGCATGCGCAGCTCGCCAGCGCCGACTTGAACTGAAAACGTAAACAAGCCTAGCATACGGCTAAGCTAATCAACGCTAACGCGTTGCATTGAAGTATATGTGTGTCTAGCGATATTGAAGGCTAGCACAAAGCATTTGGTGGTCATTTAAATGCATTGTATGGCTAATGTTAAAGTGAACCTTGACTCACGCTAGCGGATTTTAAGTCTTTTGATGTTTTCTCTTCATGCTTACCCCATGTTCTCCTCTTCCCGGTTGGAAAATAATCTGACAAGTGCTAAAGCTAATAAAGGTGTACGATCTCATTGTTGATTTTTAACCACATTTGTCTAAACTGATTTTGGCGCAATTTTGGCCTATCTCATTAGCTGGAACTCTCATAAGCTGTTGGTTTTGTGGAAAACGAATTATAGGTTAATCAAATTAGTATAACCCTATGTTCCCCGAGTCATTTAAAGTGGAAATGCTTTTATCGAAACCACGCAACCTGTAAGAAGAACCATTTCTTATTACGGTTGATTTGGAAGTCGATTTATAAGCATCGTGTTAAGTTTAATCATAACTTTAATTGTCCTTCAGACTTTAATGACTATCTCAGTTGAGTTGTCACCATTATCATTGCTGTTTGGAAACTTGAACTTCATTCATAGTCAATGATACGGGGCTACCCTCCCTCAATAACAGGTATTGATTAATGCAATCAAATACATTTAGACTAAATCAACATCTGGAAACGACCATTTTCTACGATTGTTGATTTACAAGCAATGTAAACGATTAAAATAATCATTGTTATTTGTTTGGGAAGTTCAATTACAAACCTCACTAAGCGACCTTGACAGCATCACTATCGCATAGGTTTTATTCTATTCTTGGGTGTTTGTTTTGATTTAGTAATAATAATAATAATAACAATAATAATAATCATTATTACTGTTATTATTGTTTTGTTTTGCTCTCTCCCTCTCTGTTCCTAAAGGGTTCATTAGCCTTAGAGCTTGTAACAGTTTGCGATTAATTTAAATAATTTGATCCACTTAATGACATCTGGAAACACATTTTATGTGAGATTAATTTAGAAGTCAATTTAATCTGGTATTGTTTAATGATTAATTTTAATCATAATTGGTTTTGTTATACTTTACCCATACCCCACGGAGTATTAACCAACATTGCTGTCTGGAAATTTTAATTTCATTAGCAGCTCAATGAGGTTTGGCTTCCTCTGTCAATAACAATTACTGATTAAATTTAAATCATAAACACTCATAAATAATAAAGCATAAGAGTTACTACTTTCGTTCCTTTTTCTAAATTGGAAGTTAAAATTCTACTTAAATTCCCAAATTCTGAATTGATTTAATTTTAAATTAAAGTCAAATTCTAATTTACGACTGGTATCTATCGGAACTTGTAGTGAACATCTCTTCTGGCTTTTGTCTAAACTACCTGATTGACTTAAATTAGCCACAACTTTGAGGTCCCATTGCTTTCCTTAGTCAGTTTATGGACACCGTCTCCTCCTCTTTAGGATCCTTGGTTGATGCAATTGGACAGAATAGCCTGTGAGTGGCTGCTACTGAACCAGTGGCAACACCCAATTGAGTTATAAGGGCATTATCCTTCAGTTAGCGAGACCCAATCAAACATACTAGTTTCTCATTACTTTGGTTAAGTAGCTAACCTGATAACCCAATAAACCAACAGGTTGGAGATAGCCACTTGACAGCGCCATCACTTGGTCAATCTGAACCTTTCCAACAGAGAAAACTACCCTTTTTGTCTTTTCTTTCCCTACTATCTTCTTTAAACTCGACTGCTGCTGCTGTCTGGGGTATTGTACCTGTGAGAATCACGAAGCAGAGAATTTTAGAAAACACTTGACAAATGTTTGGGGAAATTTGAACACTGTGTTGCTGAAATTAAACTTGCCTGACTCTCACCCTCCTTTCCTCCCCACTGTGGAACCCTACCCATCAAGGCTAAAGCAGGTCGACAAGAAGATAAGCGTCGCCGGTTTTTAATTTAACCTGCATTCAGGAGCAATTTATTTGGTGTGGTGTCAATCCTATTGATTAAGAAACCAACACTGTTGTTGTTATCACAACTTCCCCTGTTTCAGAGGAAATTTTAATAACAATCACAGTCCTGGTGATTAGAGACCCTAAATTCAAAAGCTAGCTTAAGAGCATTCTTTTGTATTTTTCCTTTTAGACCTAAGGAAGTTAAATCATCTTCCTCTCTAGGAAAGTACAAGCACCCATCTTTACTGTACTCTTTACACTTCTTATCACTTTGCATTTCTCTGTTCTTTAGTTGTTCCAACTGCATGTGTCTACTGATTCTCCCCACAGAGCTTACCAGTTAGACGCACATCCAGCAGAGGACCACAGCCCAGAGAGCTACATTCACCTGCCAATTACACACTGACATTGTTGTTCCTCTTTTTCTGCTGTGTTTTTGCTCTCTCTCTCTCTTTTCCATTCTCGTCCCATCTCAAGGTCAGCGTCAGAAGGACAGTGTCAGATCGGTTCTAAGCCTCCCCTCACTGCAACGAACATGGCCCGCACTAAAGATCCTGCTAGCCATTGGAAGGACTTAGAAGCATGGCTGAGTGTGATAACAGACAGTTTTCTCCCTAAGGCTGCCGAAAACCTGCAGCAGCTGAATCAGGATCAGCTGGATGACAACCTATCTGGCCTGATGTCACAAGACCCAAGCCACAGCTACAGTCACAAAGACCTAGCCAAGATAACTGGAACCTTGAGTCACACTCTCATCGCCACCCTTAAGCTGAGTGACAGGCATGCCAGCCAGCTCCAGCACAACCTGACACAGAGACAACGCCGCATTGACCAACTAGAACTGGAGATTCAACAGCAAACTGAACTGTCTGTCAAGATGGAGAAAGAGTTAAAAGAGGAGATGGATAAATTGCGAGAGAACCTAGCTGCTGCCACTCAAGAATTGGAGCAAGTCAAAGCAGACCACGCCGATGCTACCAACAAGCTTGAAGATGCAGAACAGCTACTGGAAGAAGTAAAGGTTGAAGCAAGAGACCAAAAAGCCAAAAACAGAGCTCTTGAAACTCACCTAGATGAAGCGAGACATGAAGTTACCCAACTAACACAGGAACTGGACTACTTCAAAGAGGAGTCTGCCAGTGTCAAAGATGAACTTAAGCATGCCTACAAACTGCAACGTGAACCCACCAAGGAGAGATATGCACTAGTCTCACCCCTGCCAAGTAGGACAGGATCCCCTGTCCCCGGACTCACAGATAGTGAGAAAGATGAGGAACCCAGGCGGAGACGCTCGCCAGCTCCGTCTGCAGTGCACCTCACCCCAAAGCGACGAGAGCCTGTGACAGTCAGTCACAGCTCATCGCGCAGCATGGATCTCAAAGACCTCGATAAGCTGGCCAGGAACATTGGCAAGTTCACCCCAAGTGCGCCAGGTGGTCAGGAGATCCACGCCTATCTGCAAGACATTGATTTCCACCTGGAAATGAGACCCAATGTCTCTGACAAAGATAGACTTTACTTACTTCGAGCGACGTCCAGTCCTGAAGTACGCAGCTTCCTGGACCGACAGCCAGCTCACACAAAGAATGATTATCTCCTACTCCAAGAAGCTCTCATCAAAGAATTTGCTGATCCCGAATTGGAGA
>CAIGQQ010029265.1:0-18545 GCA_903798035.1 Danio albolineatus
ATATATATATATAAAATGCAACAGTCCCTTAAACACTAATTGCACTAATTGCAAAAAAATAATAATTTAGAAAGAATAAATAATTGCTTTTAGAATTAGTATTGTTCTGTGGTTGAAAATTTGAGACCAAATTTAGAGAAATAATAATGTCTGGATTTTATTTTTATTTTTTATTTTTTTAAATTACTTTTGTATGTTGTTGGTGTTTGTTCAAACTATTATTTTATTTTTATTACAAAGAGGTTTGCACATGTAAGCTGTGCAAACATTGAACACAACTCTACAGAACTTTAATTACTTAAATGAAATATATAAACACACATATAAAAACAGAAATGTGTTCACAAACCTGAATCTAAACTAAAACTTACAATCAAACAACAAAACTGACTAAAGCTAGACAAAACTGAAAAACTAATTAAAAAAAATCCTTCGTAAGAAGCACAACAATATATGTATAAATAGAGATTCATAATTGTACAAATAAACAATGGCAATTCCTTTTGAAACTTATTAACATTTTGTCAACAGCAGTGGGTGACTATCTTTTTCCTTTTACTCTCTAGTAAACCATGACACTAAGGGTAGCATGTTAAAGAGATCAACTGTAATGCTGAAATACACCATTTTCCCACATTTCACAGGATGGACTGTTTACATGGGTTTGTATTTCCACTGAGTCCAGCTGATTTTCCTCAGTCATATTTCTCCTACCAGCCTCCTGATCCTGACTAAGTAAAGAATTCATTTCATGCGATTCTGCTGTGTTCTGCCTTGATTCATTGGCCGGCATTTCATCAGATCCTCCACTCTGGGTTTGAGAGAAGAACTATTTTAACATATATTTTAACAACATCTTTATATCACCAACTCACCAGTAGACCAAATAAGAGGTCAAGACAAGAGGTCAAGAGTTTTATCCCAAATGATGTGCTAAACAAAACAGACTCTCTTTATCTTGTGTTGTATCATTTAATTAACAACAAAATATTTCTTTTCTTTTTTTTTTCTTTTTTTTGCACACAGAAGCATTTGGCATGTTTCACGATAACCCTTACTGCAGTCACAAGCTTCTGCATTGCCAAGCCTGACTTCTTTTTAAATGTGACTTTTGAATGTTGCTACAGTATCATAGCTCAAATAACTTACAAATAATTACATCTTCATAATTAAAGTGACACACTGTAAAAAAATGTAATGACAAACAGTGGGCATAACCAGTGGTGTAAAGTAACTAATTACAAATACTTAAACTACTGTAATTGAGTAGTTTTTCTCAGGAGTTGTAATTTACTGAGTAGTTTTAAAAATGTGGACTTTTACTTTCCCTTGAGTACATGTTTAGTGCAATATCGGTACTTTTACTCCACTACTTTCCTTCAACCTGCAGTCACTACTTTATTTCTTTCTTGTCTATGGTCATTGTCTAAAGTAGAATCATCAGTCCTGTGATTCCTGTCCAATTAAATCACACATAGAAAGTAAATCGCATCATACTGAACAACCTCAAGACATGGGCGCTTTATAAATGCAGCAAACCTTTTGGAAACATTAAAAATGTCCTAGAAGATGTTCAAAATCTTTACACGCAATGAACAAGTTTGGTGATCCCTGCTTTAGGAGTTTCATTTTTATGTTGAATACCAAAGAAGATATTTTGAAGAATGTTAGAAACTTGTAGAGAACCTGTAACCATTGACATCCACAGTGGGGAAAACAAATGAAAGTCAGGTTACAGGTTTTCAGCTTCTTCAAAATATCTTCAACAGAAGAAAGAAAGTCAAACAGGTTTGTGGTCAGTGAGGGATGAGTAAATGATGACAATTTTAAGTTTTCATAAAAAAATTGTAATTGTTGTAGTCTTTTTGGGTGAACTATCCCTTAAAGACAAGCAGAAGCATGCTAGTCTGTTAGTCCGCTGTCACTTTAAGACATGCACTCATTGTTTCTTTTTCTCTCTTAAATATTTACTTTTATTTTAGACACAATAAACTAACGTGCTTGTGTTCAGCACAAGAATAAATTAATACAGATTTGATACATCTTCAGTGACATCTTGTTTTGTGTTCAGTTTATAATATGATACTAACCTGACATGTCTGCAGAATTGTTCTCATTGCTGCGACTTTAGATAGAAACGGGGAAAAATACAGGATAATTTAGAAGCAAATGCATCCATAAGAGATAATTCCTAGATTCAATGAAAGCAGCAATCCACCTAAAATATACTGCTCAAAACATAAAGGGATCACTTTGAGTTACATTGTGCTGTTTAAGTGTTATTTAAGTGTAATATAACAGTTTAAAGATCGGTTACTTACAAGGTGCAAATACTTGTAAAACCAGCAGAGATGACGCAAAGAGGATTTCAGAGGAAAAGACGACAATTCTCAAATCTCCAAATGCAGGATCACTAACACCTGATGGTCAAAATATAATATTAGACTGAACTGATATATTTTCACTACTGTCACATATATTGTGATATATATTTTTTAAAGGGGTGGTCCACTGCGATATCATATTTGAAACTGTAGTTGGTGTGTGATGTAGCTGCGAGAACACAAACAACATATCTGAATGTAAGACGCTCAAAGTTCAATGCAAAGGGAGACATTGGCATTTACAGAGTTAGCTTAGCAAAGCCTACAGCGAATGAAGTTTGGGGACTACAAAAAATACATCTGGGTTAATGATGTCATAAACCCTTCAGATTACACGAATACACCCCGCGTAGCAAAGGGGTGTGGCCAGCGGCGCTGTGATGTTATAGCAGAGAAAGCTAAAATGCTGTCTAAACGCTGCTATTTCCACAGATCTTCTTCTGTTTCTGTATGTGCACTTCCACAGGACACAACAGAGAAAGAAGTGTTTACAGTTTAATTTAATTATGTTCCAGAGAATTATAAGAAAAGATATAGCTAGCATTTGACAGTTCATTTACAGTTACACTGACTGACAGTATTTACACAGCAGAGGCAAAGCGTGTGCTAGTAGAGGCGTGAGTTGATGCTGCCATTATGTTAGCTGACCAATCAGAGCCTCTTAAGGCCCAGCTTTTAGACGAACTAGGAAATATAACAGTCGTGTTCATGTTAGCTGAGTAGCTGTATATAATCAAAGTATAAGAAATATTAAAAAATAACGTGATTTTCTACAAGTGAAGCATGAGCACACGTTGCTTTGAATCTTATAAATACAACCAAGCCTTAAACATACACTCTGGACCACCCCTTTAAAGAGCAACTCTCCAAAATACTATGGTGTATTTATCATTTTTACTCAAAGTGAATTCAGATAAAGATATTGACCAAAAGTATCAACTCTGAGATGAATATGATTTCTTACTCTACTTAATACAAAAATTGTTATAGAGTTAGTATACAATTTAACACACAGACATCATGAGATGGAAACATACAGCAATATACGGATTGTAAACAGTGTTGCGTTCACCTGTTTTCAGTTTGAGTTCAGTCATCAGTGCAACGGAGTTCAGTAAAACAACACCAACTGATCCAAACACATACACAGCAACAACACGACGCAGCTCTGGAAGAACAAACAATAATTTCATCACATGAGACAACAGTTACATGTTTCATAAAAATGGCTATTTTAAAGAGGAACATAGATTTCAATAATAATACTTTGAAGTTAACTGATTAAAACATGACAGCTAATGTTCATATTCAAAAATAAAGACAGAAATACTGTTTATTATTGCACTCGTTATCATCGATTCCATATTCCGTAAGTCCTCTTTAACACTCTCAAATGTCAATAACTTCTGGCAAGCTTGCAGACTGAAAGCAACATAGTTTACACTCAAAAATAAAAGTATTTTCACCATATTGGGACCATAACGCTACAAAATAGTACCTCAAAATTCTACTGCACTTTTAGGTACTAATATGGATCTTTAATATGAATATTCAGGTAGAAAAATTTACTTTTTGAAAAGGTACCGCCTCGGTGAAAGTTTTGCAGTTTTGTTTTGTTTTTCCTGAGAGTGTAAATTATACAGTAAAACATGAAATCAAATACATTTTGATATCATAAACAGAACGTCATATATCACTATATGCTACTATTGCAAAATTAAATGATGAGAGTTTTTGTCTCGTTTCTAGTCCAAATATCTATAAATTCTAAAAATCAAGAAGCCTTTTCTAGACAAGCAAAGCATAATGTTGTGTTTTAAGAAATATTATGCCACAATTAAGTGAGATTTTCAATAAACAAGCAAAATAATATAGGTTATCACTTTGAATTAAGATTATTTTGCTTGTTTTAATGAAAAACTTTTGTGGCAAAACAATTGTGGCATATTCTTGTTTATTTATATATATATATAAAAGGCAATACAAAAAGGAACTCAATACATTTTGAAGTCAATGTAAAATCAGAATGGTTTTGAAACTCATATTTCAAGTTAAACTTATAGGCAATGTTTTAAAAAAAGAAAAGGGATAAACTTCAACAATAACAATAAACTGAAAGCAGAAATATTAAAATGACAGTGAAAACAGCTACCTAGCGTCAAAATGACATTAAAAAAACCCCAGTCAAAAATGCAAATCAATTTAAGGTTAATTGGCTACCTTGATGTAAAAGTTACATAAAATAGACATCTAATATTACCATCAAAAAACACATCAAAAATCACTTACAGGAGAGTCGTGTAATGGTTTTTTTATTTTATTTTTTATTTTTTTTGTAATATTATATTTCTAATGCTAATATTAGATGCCTATTTGATGTCGTTTTGACATCATGGTAGTTTACATGCATTGTAGGGATACAAAATCCAGTGTAAACTTGTCATTTAAAATTAAAACCTATTTTATATTCTATATGTTCCTCGCACTGTCACCACTGGCTTGCTTGGTTTGGCACTTGTGGAGCTGCACATCAATGGATTAATCTTCAGTGTTTGGACTCTCAGCAGTGATTATTAAACCACACTGAACTGAACTAAACTGAACTCCAACACTGTAAACTGGATTGACAGAGTTTCAATGTACTAGAACTTCCATGTTAAGCTGCTTTGACACAATCAACATTGTAAAAGCACTATAGAAATTGAGATGAATTAAACTGAATTATTATAATACTTTTTGTGTCATTATTTTGGTGGCCAAAAAGGCATCAATGTGTGGATTTTAAATAGACATCAAGGTTTTGACATCAATTAGATTTGCATTTATTGCATTGCATTGTGTTTTTTGGTGTCATCTTGACATCAAGGTGCCTGCTGGGTTCTTGACTATAACGCTACAAACCAAAATCAAATGAACGTGTGAAGTTCATCACAGCCCAGAGCATTTGTAGAAATGCAATCATACAGGCCCATCCAACACGATCTGTCCATGAACAAAACATAAGCTGTTATCTTAAGTTGTTTTCTGAAAAGACTGACAAAGAAACATTTAAATAAAAATTGCAGTAACGTAACATTGGAAGTCGTAACAGGAGTTGGTAATTTAAAATAAATTTAAAATATCATAATACCTTTTTGATTTTCCAGAGCTAAAATGTAAAAACAGACCATTGCAATGTTGACCAATAATGTCAGAAATAACCACACGGTTCTCATGGACAATGATGAACCTGCAAAATAATTGAGCATTAAGGATAAATATAGCTGAAGTCAGAATTATTAGCCCAACTTTGATTTTTTTTTTCTTTTTAAAATATTTCCCAAATGATGTTTAACAGAGCAAGGAAATTTTTCACAGTATGCCTGATAATATTTTTTCTTCTGGAGAAAGTCTTATTTCGGCTAGAATAAAAGCAGTTTTTGTTTTTTTTAAACCATTTTACGGTCAATATTATTAGCCCCTTTAAGCTATTTTTTCCAATAGTCTACAGAACAAACCATCGTTATACAATAACTTGCCTAATCACCCTAACCTGCCTAGTTAACCTAATTAACCTAGTTAAGCCTTTAAATGTCACTTTAAGCTGTGTAGAAGTGTCTTGAAAAATATCTAGTCAAATATTATTTACTGTCATCATGACAAAGATAAAATAAATCAGTGATTAGAAATGAGTTATTATGTTTAGAAATGTGTTGAAAAAAATCTCTTCGTTAAACAGAAATTAGGGGATAAATAAACAGGGGGGCTAATAATTCAAGCGGGCTAATAATTCAGGACGGCTAATAATTCTGACTTCAACTGTATCTATTTTTAAATGTGCATATCTGCAATTAGACCTGGAAGTTTCTCAGTCTGCAAAACGTTCTTTACATTGGAAAAGACATAAGAACATTAGAAAATGTTTTAAAACATAACAAAATGTTTTAAGAAAATTTAAAAAAACGTTTTGAAGATTTGTTTCTGATAAAATAGTTATGTAGATACAAATTGTTATAATAGTAACTATTAAAATAGACCTTTTCAATAAAAGATTCTTCTGCTACCAAAAAAAGGGGTTTTCAAAGCAATCACTCTGAAAACGCTGTTTTTTTTTATCTTTAGGAGTTTAATAAATGTATCTTTCACTGAACATAATACAAAATATTTCAGAAATGTGATGTGACTGTAAAAACATGCGTTCAAAATAAATGTAATTGATGATTAACAGGAACTAAGATGTAAGCATTTATACATTAATGTGCACACCATCATGTCACGACTTATTAATACATTTAAAACAACAATTAGATCATATTTTAAAAACTTACAGCCAAGCTTTTTCCCGCATGTATGATTCCAGTTGTATCTAGTTGCTGTTAGTAGCACTGGTAAAATTGTAACGATAAGGATTCCTAAAAAGAGAGATTTAATTAGGTATTAGGTTTAACCAACACAATAACAACACCAATAAAAATAATAAATGGGACCTATTATGCAAAAATCACTTTTATAAGGAGTTTAAATACAGTTGTGTGGCATCGGTATATGAATACAAGCAGCTTCTAATGGTAAAAAATGTTTTAATTGTATTTTTTATAATCACATCGCAGAAACACCTTGATTGACATTCTGCCTTTGTACGTGTCATCAGAGGGGAAAAGCCCCACCCATTAGTGATGATCATTAGCATAGGATGTTAGTTTGGTGTTTAAATCTGCCACTATGCTGACACACAGGCATTTGTAGCTCCGCCCTCTTTTGAAAAAAAGCACAATCTCATTTGAATTTAAAGCGACAGTCACCAAAACGGCACAATTTGGATCAAAGCCTAAAAAGGTCAGTTTCAGAGAGCTTTTAAGCATTATTTGTGGGGTATTTTGAGCTGAAACTTCACACACACACTCAGGAGACATCATAGACTTATTTTACATCTTGTAAAAATGGCCATAATAGGTCCCCTTTAAAATGAATCTCGCATAATGATTTAAAATCATGGTTTTAAAACAAACATCACTTACGTATTCATCACACATATTAATAAATCGCATCTCCCTCCAAAATGAAACTAGTTTTAAGTATAGCATTATCCTGTTTAATTACTTTTAATCTTTTGATTGAAACTTGATTCTATTTTACAGAGAAATATTATTTTAAAGAGAACAGTTCTCTTGTACTTTAACTAATAAATGATTGTGAATAGTTTTTTCGAACAATGTGTTTATTGTTTTTGATTATGCAAGACAGATAACAAAAAAACACAATTCTATTTCGTCGCAATTATTTCCCACCCCAACAAAAGAACATCACTCTATTCTCCCTTTTATAAATACTCAGAATTCTCTTACAAGAGACAATTTAAATACAAAACAAATACTGGTACCCAAAAACCAAGTATACATTACTGTACTTAACACATAATAGTTACATTATCCAACCAAACAGTACACACACACAAGAAAAAAAAAAAGGAAAAAAGGAAATTCACTATACTTAGTTATACCTCTTGTAATAAAAGACCAATTTTATTGTTGTTAATGTAGGAATTAAACTGCTTCCATATTTCATCATATACATCCATTTTGTTTTTAATAAAATATGTTTCTTTTTCCATAACCATACACTGTGCCATGATGTTACATTCGCCTGCAGATCATATTTTTTGCGGTTATGTATTTGCGTTTGTTTGTATGTGGGTGTGTCGCTTTACGTGTGTGTTACAGGTACGAACGGCATTGGAGGATCCATATGTCGTGCTGATGACGTCGGTCGCTGATGCTGGGTTCGCGCCACCAATCACTGGTCGGCGTAGCGTTTAAAAGCCGAGCCCAAACTGCAATGTCGATCTCTCTCGCTCTCTTTCTCTCTCTCTCGATCTCTTTCTCGCTCTCACTCTTTCTCTGGTTCTCAGTGAGGACAGTCTCTCTTGCGAGGACTAGTCTGAGAGAATGTGTTTCCTTTGCTTGTGATTTCATGCGCTTGTCTAAGTTCTGAGATTTGAAATTGCAATGTGTTTGCTTGTGAACTTGTCCAGTTAACTGCTGCTATTGAGCGATACCTCATAGAGGGTGTAGGAGTGAGCAAGTCGCGCAATATACATATACAACACTCAGGATATCTATTCTTTTGTATTAGTTCATTAGGTTCAGGAGAGTGTGCTGTTTTGTGTATGTTTTGTTTTTATTTAGAGTAGTTTAGTTAAGACGTTTGGTACGTTGAAGATGTTTCTTTTCATTCTTTTTCCTTTTGATATTTAGTTTAGTTGATTAATACAGGTAGTGTGTTTTGTTTTATTTATTTCTTTGATTTAAGCACCTCTATCTACCTCCTCTCCAACAGGTAATTCTTTATTTATTGTAAATATTTTTCTTTCACTGTACAATATTTTCACTGGAAGTATGGGCAATAAATAATTGCAGTGATATTTGGTTTCTCAGTTGTTTCTTTCTCCATCTATTTGTCATACACACACTAAATTATTAAATGTTATGTCAGTTACCCTTAGTTTAATATTAACATCTAAAAAGACGTGACACATGGCATTAATCCAAGTTCCTACATTCTCAGAAAAAAGGTACACGATGGTACAAATAATGTTCCTTGAGGAACAGTTTTGTTCCTTTGTAAAAATTGTACCTTATATGGTACTGAAAAGACCTCTTATGATGCTGTTTTGTGCCTTTTATGGTACAAATGAAGTGAAGGTACACAATTGTTCTCATATAAAAGGTACAAAAGTGTTGAACAACTCCTTCTTTATTACAGTATCTATGAAAATAAATATGACTGGAAAGTCAAAGTGATTTTTATGAATAATTTCCATATTAAAACAAGAATCATCATTTAAAAGTATATGTTTAAAGATACTTATAAACAAATGTTTAGTTCTGTAATATAATAATACCAAACAACTGGTAAAACATAAAACTGTAGGTATTGTAAACTAGACATTTAAGGCATTTTATTAAATGTTTGGTGAGCATTTTTTACACTGTTAAGGTACAAAGTGTCTTGTCACTGTGGTGGTACCTTTCACAAAGTATACAATATTGTATCTGCAGGTTTTTAAAAACTAATCATCACCTTAAAAGGTACAAATTTGTTTCTTTTCTTAAGGTACAATTCTGTCCCATAAAAAGGTACTGCCCCAGTGACAAGGGTTTGTACCTTCTTTGGTACAACATTGTACCATTTTTTCTGAGAGTGTATAGATGGTGGATCAGGCCTTTTCCAGCTAAGAGCAAATCATTCTTTTAGCTTGTAAAATAGCATAATCTATGAATTTGCGCTGCTGAAGATTTAGTTTAAGGTTCTTCGGATATAAATGTAGCAAAATCATTTTTTTGCATCTAGTGGAATATTCAAGGGTATAATTATCTTCATAATATTAATCACTTCCACCCAAAAGTCTCTAATAATGTTGCATTCCCAAACACAATGCACAAATGAACCCTGAGCCTCTCTGCATTTAAAGCATGTATCAGGAATGTTTTTAATAAACCTATTTAGTTTGACAGGAGTTATGTAAGTCTGCATCAACCAGTTATATTGAGGTAGTTTTAAGCTAACGCTGAATGTGAATAGTGCATTAAGTTGAACTCACCTCCTCTGCCAGAGCCAAAGGTGAAGAGCAGAACGATGAATTGAAATGCAGGAAGCACATTAAAGCTTATACCAACCAGAACACCAAATTTATCAAATACTTGTTCACTTAATTTGTTAAAGACTCTAGCAATCACTGAATTAAGAACAAACAAACAAACAAACAAACAAACAAAAACTGAATTAATGCTTTGACAATTCATCATGACAGAGAAAAAACATAAAACAACACACACACACACACACAAACTCAAACCTCTACTTACGTCTAATAGACATCAAAATAGAGAGGACTAAATGACTTCACATGTGAATCTGTCTATTTGATGCCAAGTCAAAATTTGGACTTTTGTTAGATGTCTATTATAATGCATGTTCAATGACAGCTCAAACTTTGACTAAAAGCCTGTTTTTTAATCAAGACGTCCATGTTGTCCATTAGATGTTAGACGTCTTAGATGTCCATTAAACACAAAATTGCTTGTTGGGCATTCAAAAATGTAGTAATTTATATGAAACATACTAAAGCTGCATTTTAATTAGCAACCAGAATGACAAATGTGGGGCAGTGGGTAGCACAATCGCCTCACAGAAAGAAGGTAACTGGTTTGAGCCCCAGCTGAGTCAGCTGGTATTTCTGTGTTTGCATGTTCTCCCTGTGTTGGCGTGGGTTTCCTCCGGGTGCTCTGGTTTCCCCCACAGTTCAAAAACATGCGGTATAGGGAAATTGAACAAACGAAATTGGCCGTAGTGCATGTGTGTGAATGCAAGAGTTGATGGGTGTTTCCCAGTGTTGGGTTGTGGCCGGAAGGGCATCTGCTGCATAAAAACATGTGCTGGACAAGTTGGCGGTTCATTCCGCTGTGGCAACGCCTGATTAATAAAGGGACTAAGCCGAAAAGAGACCGAATGAATGACAAATGTGCTCAAACTGCAAACATATCAAATCGAGATTAAGAATGCATTCCGACAAAATTTGATATAGTGTATAAACTCATCTGGCCAAATATTTCAGGCTCATTGGACATATGTACCCAGAGACACATGTCTAGGCACTGAGAAATATGGAGCCTACGTCTTTTTGCAGTCATTATACAGACATATGTACCCGTGAGTACATATTTCTCAGTTCTCAAAAATGTATCCCTGGGCACATTTTCTAAATGATGTTGAATATTTCACAATGTTGGCCAATCGTGTGTATGGTTTTTAAAATTGTGCCACCAACAATTACCACTCATCTGAAAGAATATGATTTGACATTGCATGAACAATGATGATTACGGAAGCACATTTCCACCACTAAATAGTTATTGCGAATTATATAACTGGCAATTGCAAGTTTATATCATGCACTTGTGGCTTTATATTTCAGAATTCTGACTTGAAAACTCAGAGTTGTGGGTTTGTATCATGCAATTTTAAGATTAAAAAGTCACAACCTTTTTTAGTCTTTATTCAGAGGTGGGAAGGGGCTTCCATAGATAATTTGCCAAAGGAATTTTGAAGAAATACTTACAGTAAATAACATAAAAGATGTTTAACAGAAGCACTGTTAGAAAGAGGATTGGTATCATATTTCTTTCAAATCCAGCGTAACTTAGACTTTTGTCCCAGGCAGTCTTGAATACAACTGGAAAATTAATAAATAAAAAGCAACAATTACAAAACAGAAAAAAAAACATCAAAATATAAATATAAAACATCACAAAAATAGCAAACACTCTAAATACATCCAAATGTAATTATATAGAAAGTCACAAAAACGACAAACATGTTCAGAAGGAATTAAGTTAAATTCAATGTAGTATGGTTTGTTTAGCATTTAATGTAGGTTGCTTTTATATAAAAATGACGATAAAATGATATTCAGCTGTAAACAGTCGAATAAAACAGAAAAACAAGGCATGTTCTTTACATTGTTTTAGATTTGCAGTAAAACATGTGCTATATTGCGTAATTTCAACAGTTAGTGCAAATTACCTGAATAAAAGATGGCTGAGAAAACAACGTATTCTGCTCTAAAACTATATTTCAGAACCCATGTTTTATAATTGCCTGAAAAACAATAAAGATTTCATAAATATCATATACAAAAAATATATATGGAATATTTATGAATGGTTTAATAGTTTGTTATATAAATAAACCATGATAAATAAATCAAACCTTTAAAGTCTTCCACATATGGAGCCGCCCAGAGCAACATGAGAGGTCTCAGAAAATAAAGAATGCTACAAGAGACCGACTCAAATAGAGAGCCTGAAACAAAAACAAAAAAAAGCTGATTTTATTCATGTAAAACTTTATTAATACTTGACTATATACTTGATGAATTATATTATACTTGCTAAATGAATATTTGACTGACATACTGTGGTGACATGATTGTGGTGAAAGCCTCACCTTCAGAAAACCCCCAGAAGACAAAAGCAAGAAACATCAGAATATTTGGACAGAAGACGAGAAACATCTGAAGACGAAAGACGATTTCTGGGGAGGAAAGAAAAGAAAGTCAGTCCTGTGGGCGCAAATGCCTTGTGTAGACCATTCTCCTCTGCCAGAAGTCAGAGGAGAATGGTCAGACGGGTTTCAGCTAATAGAAAAGCAACAGTAACTCAAATAACCACTCGTTACAACTGAGGTCTGCAGAAGAGCATCTCTGATAACACAACACGTTCAACCTTAAGGCGGGTGGGCTACAGCCACAGAAGACCACACCGGGTGCTGCTCCTGTCAGTTAAGAACAGGAAACTGAGGCTACAATTCACACAGGCTCACCAAAACTGGACAATAGAAGATTGTAAAAACATTGCCTGGTCTGATGAGTCTTGATTTCTGCTGCGACATTCAGGTGGTAGTGTCAGAATTTGGCATCAACAACATGAAAGCATGGATCCATCCTGCCTTGTATCAACGGTTCAGGCTGGTGGTGGTGGTGTAATGGTGTGGGGAATATTTTTTTGGCACACTTTGGGCCCATTATTAACAGTTGAGCATCATGTCAACACCACAGCCTACCTGAGTACTGTTGCTGACCATGTCCATCCCTTTATGACCACAGTGTATCCATCCTCTGATGGCTACCTCCAGCAGGATAACTCGCCATGTCATAAAGCGTGAATCATCTCAGACTGGTTTCTTGTACATGACAATGCGTTCACTGTACTCAAATGGCCTCCACATTCACCAAATCTCAATCCAATAGAGCACCTTTGGGATGTGGTGGAACAGGAGACATCATGGATGTGCAGCTGCAGCTGAGGAATATTTCTAGTACCTTGTTGAATCTATGCCACAAAGGTTTAAGTCAGTTCTGAAGGTCTAATAAAGTGGCTGTTGAGTGGGTGTGTGTATATATATATAAACAATAACAATGGGCCTAATGGATTTCCTGTTTAAAATTTTCAATTTTCACAGCTTCTGAGAATCCAAAAACAGCCACATAATGATAAATAATGTTATGATAGCTGTTTCAACGTGAAAATATGATTGAATTGCATCTTGTTACAGCTATGACATAGTATTTGAACCAGCAGGAAATGACATTGCCACATTGAATGGTCTCTCTCTCTCTCTCTCTCTCTCTATATATATAAATATATATATATATATATATATATATATATATATATATATATATATATAAGAAAAAAAAAACACTTACCAACTCTAGCCTTAATTCTCTGTAAAATAGTATTACAGTCTTTAGGCTGCATGAACTTCCACAAGTTGCATCTGAGTCAACAATTCAATAAATTAACAGACCATTTATTGCAGCTCCAAAACAGTTTAGTTACTGATATATAATTGTTGTTTATGTTCTGCAAAATAATTACATTTATGCAGGTTTGCAATGGCTCAAAGGTGAGTAAATAATGACAGAATTGTCTACTTGTGTTAAAAAAAACATATTATTTTTTCAGAACTAACTACAACGACACATTAAATCAACAGCCGCAGTCTGAACATAAACATATTTTTTAATCTGTGTTTTCCCCCCACGTATTATTAGAATTAATTTAATTAAAACAAATATTTATAGAGTCACAAAAAAAGAGGCAGAGAAAGCATATCATAAACACAAACATGGGCTTGTCACTCAAATTTCACTTGGAAAGTCTCTGGTTTGTTTCTAATTTGAAACTGGTCAAGAGTTTTGTTTGTTCACCTACAAGATTTTCTTTCTGGTGTTCTGCTTTACAGATGGCTTTGTGTATATAAAGATCAATAAAATGTACCCTTAAAATGCAAATGTATGTTTTATTTCACTCTAGAAACAGAAATTAAATTCTCATTGTATTATAACATGGCACATGATTCCAAAAACCAATCCATTTTCATTTTGCATATAATTAAGCTAAAAATCAAGACACTAAGTAATAGAACAGTTAAAGGCAAAGTTCATCACAAAATGAAACTGTACACACTTTCCCACTTTCCTTACTTTACCACAATTTGTTCCAAACCTTTATTAGTACTAGAACACTAAAAAGACACTTAAAAAAGTGGAAACCTGTAACTATTGACTTCAACAGGAAAAACTTACAACATTGAAGTAAATGGTTACAGGTTTCCAGCTTTCTTCAAAATCTCTTCTTTTATTTTCAACAGTAGAAAGAAACTTATAAAGGTCTGAAACAAGGAAGTAAAATCACTACAGCTTAGAAAAATGTACATACCTCTAGAATATGATGTGCAGTAGATCAGACAGGAGAGCAGAAGTACAGACCCAGATGCAGAAACACAGAGAATCAACATTGTGATGTGTAAAGTTGAGAAACCTGAGAACACAGACATCATTACTGGAGAGCAGGTCAGTAACTATAATATGCATTGAGATGTCGTCTACTTGTATGAACTATTTTATTTTCTCCTGGTTTTACAGATCAGTGCTTTTAGCCTCAAACACATTTTACTGAAATGCAGTACTGAAGTGTCTTTCACTGACATATTTTGCACACTGGTAATATTTTTCCTGGGACATGTTTATAAAAGGTATGTCCTAATTGAATTAATCATAGTTTAATATAAGCTCTGGACCCCGCATCTCAAAGGAACAGGGAAGGAGACTGAATCAGGGATTAATAAAGTTTGTGTTTGGCTATTACCATATTTGTCCCCTACCTTTTTCTTATATATTTTTTATATTAATATTTTATTATTTATGGATCAATCTGTGCATTGACGTTAATTTATTATTATTATTATTATTATTATTATTATTATTATTATTATTATTATTATTATTATTATTATTATTATTATTATTATTATCATCATCATCATTATTATTATTATTATTGAGTTTTTAATGAGTTATTGTATATTTTATTACTAAGTAAAGCATTTAATTAACTATTTTTCAGTGTCGTTTCATTGCAAAGGTTTTTGCTTTTGCAATTTATAAAAATATATAATAAAAATATAAAAATATAAATAAAAATAAAAACCTCAACCATCTTTTATAGAGTCTTCAATCTGTTTGCTAAATTACCAGAATATGTGTTAAACACTCCAGAAGGATGCAAAGTAGGAATCACTGCTCCTTTCATTAAAAATAGTTTAATTCTTCATTCTTGAAGCTGGTAGTTGACAAAAACAGTGGTGCAAATCATTCAGACAGTTATTAAGTAAAGGAAATCTTTACTTTCTGTTTCATCGACTGTATTCAATAAGCAATATAACCATTGTGGGCTGGTTTGCAATGGCAATACTATTTAGAGCAAGGTAGGGCCCCAAAATTATTCTGCTTAAGGCCCCCAAATGTACAGGGCCGGCCCTGATTGAGAGTTACAGTACATAATAATTAGATATGACCTATTGCAAGCCACTATGATCTCGGTTGCTAAACAGAAATAGGGTTTAATTGACTAAAATGTACTGACATTTTTATCAATGAATAAAGACAAAATGTTTAGGGAACTAAAAGATCCAATCAGAATGAATCTCCTGTGTGTTATCAACTTTATAACCCAGTGTTATTGTTGGTTCAGAACTGGGTTGTCTGGTGAACCTTTTAACAACTGCTTTGCTTTTCTACCAGCTAGAGAGTCACCATGCCATCATCTTAAATTAGATCCCAAATTGCAACTTACAGTAATTTACTTAGGAATACAAGAGAACTGAAAGTTTAGGTTGAAAACAATAGTGTTTATTTTGTGTTGCAATTAGTATATGCATTACTCACCCAGTTTCAGTACTACAGTAGAATTGCCCGAAACTCCTCCAGCAAACACTTGACACATGTAAACTCCTTTGTCCTCAGTTCTGATGCTCTTCAGTCTGAGAGAGAAGTTTCCTTTGGGGATTTCAGCAGTGAAGAACTCAACTCTGCCTCTGAACTGTTCATCTGATGACTCTGGTAAAATCTCATTGTTTTGATAAAGTAGAACCAGAATATCTCCATCTTCATCTGTTTTCTTCCATGAAACCTCTTCAGTATATTCAGGTGTGATGTGCGAGTCTAAAGAGCAGTTCAGAGTCACGTCCTCATCCACATATGCAGAGATGGACTCATCAGAGCCTGACACCAGCAAATGCTCTGAATAAAAAAAAATTATAGTTAAAATTACTGAGCCTGGTTTTTCTCAAGTTTTTTTCCCCTTCATTTTCATCAATTATTGAAGTTTGTTCCCCACCACTGTCGCCACTGGCTTGATTGGTTTGGGACTTGTAGAGCTGCGCATAGATGGATTTGCTCTTGAGTGTTTGAACTTTCAGTAGTGATTATTAAAGGGCCATGAAACACCAAAACACATTTTTTGGGCTGTTGACAGACATATATGTGTCCCACGCTGCTATAAACACTATTAGGACACATATAATTGACTAAAAAGTGAAAATTGGTTGTTTTTGCGTTATTTCGAGCAAATTCGTTCTTCCGGTTTGAAACGAATTTTTGAGGCTGCGTCACGCCGTTGAGGTCTTTGCATATGGTCCAGCGTGTAGAGTGGACGTCTACCCGGAAGCGAACAAATTGACGTCAGTCAGCGTGCGGCATTAATTCATGACATGGCCTTTGTTCAAACCAATCAGAGCGCTCTATTGTGTATGACGCGGAGCTTCATTAATATGCATGAACTACATATACAGGAAGATGTGTTTACCTGTGACAAGTTTCAAACGGCAGAGAGACGCTACGTTTTGTTGCCAGCCGAGAGGATTGGTTCGTCGGTGTTGCGTTGATAAATGTGCCGCAACAAAGTTTTTGTTTCCATTTCCCCGAGAAGAGAGTAAAGCTCGCGTGTGGACCCAAGCAGTTGGAATAAAGTGGTGTATTATCATGCGTCATAAATACGTTTGCAGAGAACATGTCACCTGATCGGTAAGTAGGCGTTTAGTGGTGTTTGTTTGTTGATGAAGATGGCAAAGTTAGTTGGTTTCGTCTGCAATACTCTTTCAGTGTTTAAAGACAGACCTTAGTCAGATGATTAGAACTGTTGCTGAGTTTACAGCACGTTAATATCACTACAGTATTATAGACTGAAGAATCCGTGTAAAGTGTAAACATCTTAATCAAACGATTACTGTCGTGTAGATTTTTCGCCGCATTTAGTGGCAGATTAGTCTATACACACACGGCTTTCTGACGCTACCTACCGAGTGCATTTAGTTACCGAGAAATGCAGGATTTATTTTCCTGAAATATGCCGTGCGTTTCAAATACTCCATTAAATCTGCACTCCTTCAGCAGTTACTAACATTTAATATCTGGTTTGTCACGGGGGACACGCAGGAAATGTTCGTGAATAAACGTTAAAGTGCCAAACTGCAGTTAAAGTCCACGAATTAATAATTTGGCAAATAATTAGATGACTGAAGTCCATGTGAACATAGTCCCTGTCTTTCTTACCCTGCATCTGTGTGTGTGTGTGTTTGAAAGTCAGCGCGTGCACAAATGGAAACTCCCATTTATATGCAAAACCTTCCCTCTTTCCCTCCCCCGACACTCCTACCTAAACCGAGCTGGACACACCCACTTTACTGAGCTTTTACAGACTGTAGGTGTGAAAACACCACGCTGAGACTGGGGGGTTTCGTGGCCCTTTAAACCACACTGAACTGAACTAAACTGAACTTCAACACTGAAAACTGGACTGACACTGTTTCAATTAACTAGAACTTCTATGTTAGCTGCTTTGACACAATCTACATTGTAAAAGCACTATAAAAATAAATCTGAATTGAATTAAAAAAAAGGTAAAATCCATGTGTAGTGTTGTTTTTATTAATTTAGTAAAATTATACTAAACCTATTTTTGCCGAACTCACCAACATAAATAACTTTTATCTGAAGCACAGTTTCTCCAGAGTCCTGCTGACTGTGAACTCTACATCTGTATTCTCCTTCATCTTTGGCTCTCAGATTGTCCAGATGGAGGGAGAAGTTTCCATGTTGAATCTCCTCAGTAAAGAAATGAGCTCTATCATGATAATCTTGCTGCTGGACCTCTGGTCGACTCTCACCATCTTGATACAGATGAACCAGAGTCTCTGAGTCTGCTCTTCTCCATACCACCTCCAAATCCTCCAGTGGTAAAGCTTCATCAACATAACAGGGCAAAACCACTGAAGATCCCA
>CAIGQQ010029265.1:18945-37245 GCA_903798035.1 Danio albolineatus
ATATATAAACATGTTTATATAATAATCGTAATGAAAGAAACATTCATTCATTTTCTTTTCGGCTTAGTTCCTTTATTAATCTGGGGTCGCCACAGCGGAATGAACCGCCAATTTATCCAGCATATGTTTCACGCAGCAGATGCCCTTCCAGCTGCAACCCATCTCTGGGAAACATCCATACACACTCATTCACTACGGACAATTTAGCCTACCTTATTCACCTATACCACACGTCTTTGGACTTGTGGGCGAAACCGGAGCACCCGGAGCAAACCCACGCAACCACAGGGAGAGCATGCAACTCTACACAGAAATGCCAACTGACCCAGCCGAGGCTCAAACCAGCTCTACTTGCTGTGAGGCAAACATGCTTCCAACTACGCCACCGTGGCGCCCAATAAAAGAAACAGGTAATGGATATTTTTTCTAAGCTAATTATATCTTAAAAAAAAAACAACAACAACAACAACAAAAAACTCTATGCATGCAGCAAACAAATGCTTAGTATATAAAATGTATTTAATTTATTGCACTTGTCTGCAATATTGATATTGCATATAGTACAATTGCGATAATAATAATATATTTTTTGGGGTAACACTTTATTCTGATGGTCCATTTGAGTATTAGTAGACTGTCTGCTTAATATCTGTTGATACAGACATTCAACAGACATTTAACTGACTATAAGAAACTTTGCAAGTACATGTCAACTTGCACTAACCCTAACCCCAACCTAACAGTCTACTTATAATCTAATGAGAATTAATTGCAATGTAACTTAAATTCAACAAACGTACCGTCAAAATAAAGTGTAACCTTTTTTGATATATTGTGAAGCCCTAGTCTACAGTCAAATTAATGTAATATAGTAATGAGAGATCAATTTGACAGTGCAACACAAACAAACAAACAAAACCTCAATGTTAATCTTTTTTCCTTTGTTAAAGGTGCAGTATGTAAGTTTGACACCCAGTGGTTAAACTAGGTATTGCACGACTTGTTCAAAACACTCAAGTGCAGGTTGCCAGATTGACGACATCAATAGGAGCGAGTCTGAGTATCGAGCCTATAAAGGCTGATTTAAACAGTGTTCTTAATAAAAGCAACGGCACATGATAGAAGGAATAATTCAATATTAAAAGGAGGTGTTGTCTTAACCAACACCTGAAATTTCTATTTTAGAAACGGCTTCTATTTCTTGAAGCTGAACAACAAAAAACTGATTTATGATCACCTCAGGTACACCTCATGTGCTTTATTCAGTGCTAAATGCTAGTAATGTAAGTTTGAATGCCATTTTACATGACATTTATCACCATATACTGAAAGCAGCAGCAGATAGTTCACCTCAGATCTGGAAAAATAAATAAACCGTTTGAAACTGAACTTCATGAACTGTGAAATAATGCAAGCCAACACATTTCAGTGATTCAGCATCTACATTTAATGTTAAAGAGGTTTAATCAGTGGATTAATTAGATAAGCCTTACCATTTCATTGAAGTGCAGTGAGTGCACTATTCTGTGCTTCTGAATGGCTGTATTTAAATTTCTCTCAAGTTTCGTCTAGTGCAAACAGCCAAATTGCTCATCATTGCAAATCTCGTCACGTAGTGTGTTGTTAGTACACAGGGTTACAATGTAACCTGCTCACTGTCACGGTTGGGGTAGGGAAAGGAGAGCGAGGACTCAGTTGCAGCACAAATAAGGGTTTTTATTTCTACTAAAATAAAATTAAAAAGGCAAAATAAACAACCCCGAGGGGGAAAACATTAACAAAACCAATAAGCAAACAAATAAACAAACTTAACTGGGCAGGCTGGTAGGGATCTGGGCTGGGATTTGGGCTAGGATCAGGACAAGACTGGAGACAATGGAGTAACGATGACAAACTGGCACAGGACAGCAGACATGAGGAGAATTTAAAGCAGAAATAATTAACAAACAAACAGGTGAACATGATAGACTAATAATGGGTTAACAATGAGGGTGGGGCTAGACAATAGACGGGAGAGTGCATGACAACACAAGCCATGCACTCACAAAAAGAGTAGAACACGCAGCCAATGAGAGAACTTATTAACTGCATGCTCACATGACGACAAGCACGCGGCGTGTGTAAACATACACCACATGCTAAACACAACAACAGAGGACTGAACGCAAGACACAAGAACACGATAAAATGTAAACATCTTATGGTGCGCTCACACATATGCAACGCGAATGTTTCATCTCAGCGCCATCCAAAACCGAAACCAACTAGAGATTCAAGACGCTGAGAATGAAACCGCGCGATGCAGACAGAAACAAACACCAGGACGAGAGCGCACAATCACGAACACGCTCAGACCCCATGCGCCCGTATCAAACGGGAGCGCGCACGGTCCAAGCATGCCCACAATTGACACTCATACAGAGACACAATGACAACACACAGGACTAGACAGAGCTAGTGTCTGGACTCTGCCACCAAAACAAGAATTAACAAGACTGGAGTGGCAGAACCCTGACACTCACCTAATGTTTACATCCGTAATATTTAAATTATATGCTAAATATTAACCTCATGTGGAACTTACACACAGCACCTTTAAACCTGCTTTGCTCTGCAGCGCTCAGCCCATCTGCCTGCTTATTTCTACAACCCAGGTACCCTTGTTAGCAACCTTGGAAATGCATCGACCCCATTCTCATCCTTGTTACTTTTTATGGTTTATCCCCCTCTTTATCTTTTAACTCTTGTCTAACGATTCAATATAGCTCTTGTCAAATCTTTGCTAATCTATCAAGTTCAGCATTTCACTCAAATAAATGTGCAGTTTGTGTTGATATTTCTAAATAACAATGTTTAAGCAGAAGCAGGCTTTTAAAAAGGTTCAATAACATCATGTGTAACAAAATCAGTGAGGTGTGTCCAAACTTCGGGCAGCTTGTGCAACTTTGCATAGATTCAAATAAGTACAGGCATTGTGCCATTTCCGCAGCAATGGATTATTGAAAGAAAACAAGGTATATAGCATTATATCTAATATAACATTAGATATAAATAAAAATTATACAATAAATCAGTCAAGACGACATGTTTTTAGGTAATTGCAATTATTAAGCTAAGTTAATGTTCTAACTTAATTTTATAAGTCACACAAGGTGTAATTCAGTTTAATATAATATAACTTCAAATAACTCATAAGATTAATTTGATTCAACTTTAAATTTAAGGCAACCAGTATTTTTTACAGTATACAAATATGAACCTAAATATGACCCTTGTCAGTTTTGACAATTAATTTCTTTAGGCCAGATTTGTGAAAGTAAGACTAAAAAACTAAACAGAATCTGACAAAATAAAGACAGTTACCTTTAAGGGGTGTAATTTTTACCTTTTAGTCATTTTAAACTTAACATAAATCTTAAAATAATGAACATTTATTGTTATGAACCTCTTTAGCTGCAGATTCTGATTATTGAAACTGATATAAAGTTGTCTGTTGCAGTCTGAAATAATAATCACAAAACATTCAAATACATTGGACAACATCACAAAGATTTCTTTCTTGCGTTTTGTATTGTAGTAAATATCTTATACAGAGCGAGAGAGAGAGAGAGAGTTTGAATTTGAATGGCTGTTAAATAAACATGACAAAAACAATGGAACTACAATGTTTAAAAAATGAAATTATAATCAAATATAAGAGAATTATAAGAAATGTGTAAAAAGCAGTTCTCCTTTCAAACACAGCACAATGCTCCTTTGTTTGTAGATAGAGACCATACTTTACCATCAACGATCATCAGCAGCGTTGACATTAAAACACAGGTCGGTGGATGCAACAGAAATGAACAGAAATGGATCAAAGTGATCATGTCTTCTACCGATCAAAATCTAATAGAAATACTAAGCGGATGTTTTAACTTTCACTTTTAAAGCTTGTGTCCAGAGTATGTGTGGAGCTAAACGATGAATGTTTGCTTAGGCAAATTCTGTAATGACCTTTTTTAAACCGATGACACTTCTACCTCCATCCAATAGAAGGGGGTTTTGTCTTGGAACAGCGTTGTGTGTTGGACAAGCTTTTGGTGATTAGTGCTACAAAAAGAAAATTCAGGACGCTCAGTGAAAACTAATTGAAAGGCAGTTCAAATTGTTTCTTCCACTCTTAGCTCTTGGCTAATTAAGGACACAGTGTTTTGTTTTATTTTAATCTACATTTTGAGAAATATACAGACTTTGGCCCAATCCCAATTCTACCCCTTAGCTCTTCCCCTTCCCCCTACCCCTCGTTTTGTGCGTTCACGTCAAGGGGTAGTGGTGTCCCAATTCTCTTTAGCTTTAAGGCGTAGGGCTAAGGGCAAGGGGTATACACCCCTTCGAACAAAGATTTTTCAGGACCACACTTATAACGGAGGGGTAAGAAAATGTCCCAGAATGCACCTGCCACAACTGAACTGGGAAGTAAGGAGATCCACAAGTTAGTATTTTTTGTCATTATTACGAATTTTTACGACAAACAAACACATGTTTTAATATATTCATAACCGCACTCGTGTTTTACCGTCATGCTTTAAAAAAACGCAAAAAAGAAAAAAAAAAATCACGTTAACTTGGGTAAATTTCACAATCTATAATCCATAATCATAACTCATGTACAGCAGTCCCACAACATTCTGACACATGATGACACTGGAATACCCTGTCAGTAATGTCTAGTGTCTGGGAATGAGCTTTTTATAGTGTCTGCTATAATGTTAATGTTGTTTTCGTGTGTTTACATAGATAAATATGGCCACTGTGTAAATACACAGTATAGTTTCGGTCTTATTGCCACATTAGATCGTTATGATAACATAATATACGCCTTCAGATATACGCCTCTCATATGAAGCAAGAGATCTGATGACATATGATGACGTGTGCAGGTGTTGAAGTGCTGTCGCAATTCTTAGGGGTAAGTTTTGAAGCCCTTCCCCTTAACCCTCGGTTGTAAGGGCCAAGGGGAAGGGGTAGGGGTACAAAAATAGAATTGGGATTGGGCCTTGATCTTGACAGTTTATGATACGTCGATGGTCTCTTGGTAAACGTTAAATTGTTGTTAGCACATAAAGTACACAAGAATTTTGATTATCAGTGACGTCCATTTCACTTTTTGTTCAAAATAGCATACAATTTATTGTTGCCACTAGCTTCACATATTCTGCACTACAAAGAGGACATTTACAGCCATTAAGGTCTTAATTTAGGTCATGTTAGCCTATATGTTTTAGATTTGATCTCTCGAGATTAAAATTAATTTCTTGTTAACACTGTTTATAGTGCAGTTTAAAAGGACATTGTTGTAATTCATAAAATCATAAATGCTTTAACAATTGTCATTGTTAGTGTTAAAATAGTACTACATAATTGCAATGTAACTTAAATTCAACGAACGGACCATCAAAATAAAGTGTGACCTTTTTTTGATATATTGTGAAGCCCTAGTCTACAGTCAAATTAATGTAATATACACGACTTACTACAATACAAAAAGTCACGTTTGTAATTTAAGCCTGTACACTAAATTAGACTGTGAGGGCGTACTCACACTATGTACAGTTCCCTTTAACGGGGCCAAAGCACGCTTATCCCCCCTTCCGTTTCCCCCGACGGCCCGCGGTCACATTGCATTCTGGCCTGAGCACGCTTATGTCATCGATGATGCGCTGTTCGGAGAAGCGCTCTCGGAGATTTCAGTGGAGATTTCTTTATATCATTATATTGTTTTAGTGGTTTGATATGTAGTGACACACAGTCAAATATTCCGCCGAACAGATCAGCCACTGCTGACGCTCATAAACAATCATAAAGTCCTCGTAATTAGGAGGTTTGCTAAAGGCGCAGTGAGGGGTTTGCGTCTTTAATAATCTACGACAGTTTGCGTTCATTAAACAGTAAGAATGATTCATAAATCCATATGAAACAGTCCCCAAAAGACACGTCTCCTCTTCAGTTTAGGGCTCAGGCGCGCTTTGCATTCTCACTACAAGCGTACCGCGCCAAAGCCCAAGTGAACCGCGCCCAAGTGAGCCCGATTCAGCGCACTCACACTTCTAAAATTTTCCGGGAAACGGGCCTGAGCACGGTTCGGATAGCATAGTGTGAGTACGCCCTGAATGTGTATTTATTAGGGCTGTCAAAATTAGCGCGTTAATGCACGCTGATTAATTTAAAATATTTAAACCGTTAAAAAAATTAACGCATTTAATGCAGTGGCAGTTTTTTTTTTATTTCCTGTTGTTGCCGACGTGTGTTCAGGGCCAGAGCGTCCCCCTACACGCAACTTTTGTAAAGCGTCTGCTTCGCGTTGCTGTATCCTTGCTTGAGAAATACAGAACTGTAGTTGTGCGTGGTGATGATTTGAAGGGAGTTCGCTATACTGCGCGCTCTCTCTCTCTGTCTGTGTGTGCGTGCATGCGTGTGTGTTGTCATCCGATAATGTCAACACTGGACTGTCTGCAACTGGCTAAACTTTAAGGACTAAGCAAAATTGTTTCTACTTTATAATTAATGTTCTCAACTCGCAAAACAACTTTACAATGAATACAATTGTTTGTATTCAATACTTTATTATTATTATTATTATTATTATTATTTTCTTCCAATTTTCATATCTGCAATGCCTGTATTTTGGATTTTTTTGTAGTTCACTTAGAATCCAACATGGAAGTAATTTTAGTTTGTTATTGGCATTGATTGTTTTAAAATTCAAATGGCACTTACACACCTGTATTTTTATTTCTGTAATAATTACGGCTTTTCATGAATAATCATGATTAATCACAAACAAAATTGTGATTAATTAGTTATTTTTTTTTAATCAATTGACAGCCCTAGTATTTATCAGTTGGGGATTGGTGGGTGTGTAACGCGGACGAAAGTGAAGAGGGTTGGAAAGTCGAGGATGAAAGTGAAAGTGAACAGCGGACTGTTCAGATTTCAGAGGTGCCGGATCCGGCGTATTCCGGCATTAAATTAAGCCCAGATTATTTGCCATATAAATCTGAAATTACTGACGCCATTTCAGACTTCATTGCGTTGCAACTGTCTGCGTCCTAATAATAATAATGTAATAATGAAATAGAAATAATAATGATAGAAATAGTAATAATGAAATTATAATATTAAGAGGAAAATATTGATTTGCTAAATTATTATTGGATATGTCACTCCACTGTGACAAACCACCACAATACGCAGCAGATAGTTCCTTAAACTCTAGGTGGCAGCACTCTTTTAAAAATTAAAACGCCAATCTAAAATGATGAACAGCCAATTGAGACAAACTGAATCTTTAATAATAAACCCAACAATCATTTCCACATTATTTAAACAGTGCTACACATACATTTGTTTCATCGCACTCCTTAAGTTCTGTACATTTTTCACCTTAATATATTAAAAACAGGCTAATATAGAACAAAGATGCTGTTACAGCATTAATTGAAATTCACAACATGCTTGTTAGTAGTTTTCGCATGAGAAATGCATGCTTTTCTTGCAAAATGCATGCATTTTTTTTTTTTACAATAAAGCACCATGCAATAAAAAGTCAAAACACACTGATTATATACCGAATATGACTGTAATGATTATGCCCATACATTATCAACATACACTATATGAAGTTTTGACCAAAATAAAAAATTATGAATGCATTAATTTCATTAACATTTTTCCACAGTCATTATTATGGAGGTGAGACAATACATCTGGACTGTATACTTTGTAAAGACAGAATTACAGGCTGTTTCCAGGAATAGGAAGGAAAACAATTCAGAGACTTTCTAAAATCATTTACATTAGAGCGAATACAGCTGATTTATTTCATCTGTGTTCTACAGGGAATATTGTTGATGATTTTCTGGATTAAATGCTATTTCAGAATACTAGATAAACACACTATACGCATGCTCTCTGATCCATCTGAAGAGTGAATATTCAGTCTCAGTGTCTCCATTCAGTCGTTGTCTGATGGGTTTAAGAAATGACCCAGAAATAAACATTTACTAACATGACAATCTCTTGCTGACACTGTGACAGGGTTACTTAAATATCAGATTTATTGAGTCACTGCAGGTGGATGTTTTAAGTTAAAATAGCATGTTTTTTCTTTCTGTTTATCTTTGTGTCTCAGTTTAATTCAAACTGTTGGAGCTGGTTTACAGCTCCAATTAATTATTAATCAAAGAATTCAAATCACCAGTATATACACAAAAAAGTGCAATAATTTACAGTTATTTTAAAAAAAGTACATCATAATTGTTTTAAAGAACTGTATCAGAAATAAATAATAAAAAAAAGATTAATACAGTTTAATGGTCACAAATTCTATTTCTGTGATTGTTGGTTATTCTTGTGAAACTACCGAATCAGGCTGATTTTCATTTCCAATAGCCTGCTGATTTTGATTCAGTAGTGATGTCATTTCATGTGATTCTGCTGGCCTCTGGTCTTGAGGTTCCTCAGATCCTGCTGCATTCTGGGTTGAGAATAACACACGTTATAATTTGAATTTTCAACATGTCTAGCATTTTTTTCTTCTCAATTCTGCTAATAACCTTTTCATTGGCAAGTTTAGAATATCTCAGTTGTCTTCTTGGAATTGATTTTAAAACTGCTTTAGAACTTTACACTGTATTCCATTTTAGTTTCCAAGGTGAAATCTGGGATTGAAATTCTGGCAGTTACGTTCTAAAGTGTTGCATAAACATAGACTTCAGTGTATTTTCAAGAGCCATGCACAATGACGTTGTTATCTTGACTCAAATTTCCAATAACATTTTGATATTTTATAAGAACCACAAGAACCATACTGTAGGTTTAGCTCTTAATAAGCTTTTTTTATATATTGTTTAAAAGTAATAATAAAAATAACATATTATAATGTAAAAAGTTTTAATATTCTGCTGAATAAAAAAGCTTAGCCACATCTTATATGATCTGAGGGCAAAACAATGAACAGTCATTTTTGGGCGAACTATCCCTTACAGCAGGGATCACCAAACTTGTTCCTGAATGTCCAGTGTCCTGCAGATTTTAGCTTCAACCCTAATCAAACACACCTGAACAAGCTAATCAAGCTCTCACTAGGTATACTTGAAACATCTAGACAGGTGTTTTGAGGCAAGTTGGAGTTAAACTCTGCAGGGACGCCGGATATCCAGGACCGAGATTGGTGATCCCTGCCTTACAGCATTCAGGTGATTGGCTCAAAATACATTTTCAAGATATCTGAGAGTTCAGTTTAAAGATATTCAGTTTTAAATATTAGGTATTGTTGAACTGAAGAATGTAAAGTTGTTTGATCGATGTTTAGGAGATGTTCAGATGAAGAGAAATGGGAATCTTTTCTGGTTTTACAGACTCACAGGCCAATGAACTGAACTGATGTTCTCCAGGAGCAGAATTGAGAAAAACTGATTATAACATGCCGGTCCTTATTGTGAATTGATCAACATCAATAAAATGTTTTTCATTGAGTTCAAATCAACAATTATACTGATACTGACCTGTGATTCAGCAGCTGGAGTTTGACAAGACTTTACTGCCTTCTGTGTTCACAAAAATACATTTATTTTAAACAAATATTTCCCATTAATTTATGCTTTTATTTACTTATTTAAAGGTGCAATCAGTTTTTTTTATCGCATTAAAAAGTTTACATTTAAAGACAAGAATAACATTGTCAGATCCATTTTAATGATGTAGTCTCACCAGAAGTCAAGCAGAAATTACCTTGTATAAGGTGTTTTCTTTACTCTTAATATTGAGAGCTGACTTCAATACTTACATTTGACAGAGGTGTAAAATGTACTGAAATATGTTATTCAAATGTCAAATCACTTTGATTATGTAAAAAAAAATGTGAGAAATGAGTTAATTATGTAGTTACTTTTTATGGTAAGTAATGTGTTACATTACTTTTGCTCTACTTTTTATTACCTGGCTGAGGCTTGATCTCTTTAAGAACTTTTTTTTTTTTACTCTGTCTTTTTAATAGATGAGCTCTGCAATTAACAACACACTGTATAAAATACACCTACATTTACCTTAAAAAAGATTAAAACATTTAAAAAATTATATTTTAGGATAATGTTATCTGATAACTTCCTGAGCCCAGAGCTATGCATGCGGCATATATTATTTTTAAAATATTATTTGAGAAAAATGTGAGAAATGAGTTAATTGACACCTCTCCTTCTATGATTGTGAAATCAGTTCATTACAGTGACAAAGTAGAACAGTTTTGGCAACAACGTGATTTATTATCTGTGTCAGTAAGTAAACAGTTATCTCTTAAAAGCTTTCAGTCAATTGAATGGGTAGTTTTGTAAACTGATTCATTCTTTCAAAGTATTGTAAATGCAACATGCTGATGACTCTAGAGGCTGAAAGGTTCAGAAAACAAAACAACCATCAAAAGCAAAACAAATTACAAACCAAATGCAAAAAAACACAAGATAAATTAAGAAAACATTGTAAGTCAGAATCTGCATTGACAAATCTGCAAAATGAAACAAATTTAGAAAAATTCCCACAAAATTTGTATAAGTTCTGGAGAACGCCTGTGTTTTGTATGTAATCGTAATAAACTACAATATTGTCATGCTCAAACATTTATCGTATTTTAACGAGTTGATTCTTCAAGAACATCACTGAAATATCTATTATTACCCTTTTTTATCCCTTAATTGACAGATGCATTGTCTAATTGGCAGTACTCTGAAAACTATACTACTAATCTGACTTGTCAGATTTCTTTTTAATTTGTTTCAATTTTGTTCTGCTTTCAGTTGTTGTGGTTTCTGACTTGTTTTTGTAATGGGTAACATTATTTCTGTCAATGTTTTGTTTTACTTAATTTTTATTTATTTATTTTGAATTGTGATTTGTTTTGTACCTCTCGGCCACAACAACACAACAATGCCAATGGGAAACAAAAATTCAAAACAACAACTTTGACCTTTACCTCAACATACATTTAAAAAAAAAAAAAAGAATATGAAAATACAGTTCAGTAATCATCAAATTTTCCAGCTAATACGTTTTTTGTTGTATCTAATTTTAAAGCTATTATTTATTATCAAAGCCTTGTTTACTGAAATCATGCAATTTTAGCAGTTTGATATGCACTCTAGACAATTGGTGTTGTTCAAGCCTTCATAAAGCAAAGTTACGGGCACAATTTATTTTGATGGTATAGACTATATTCCTCTTTTCCGTTTCTTCAATGCGTTCAAAATAATGAACATATTCTCTCTTTGACTGCATGATTCATCGTGACTGCTTTCATTTTAATTCAGCAACTAATTTTTTAAAAGCTAATTAAACTAAAATGCAACTCACCTTGCAATTTCAAAAAAGCAACTCAAATATTAATACTTATTTTTAAAAGTAATGCGTTACTTTACTCGTTACTTAGAAAAGTAATATTATTACATAACTCACGTTACTTATTAGTAGGGCCACACGGAATCTGCGCGCGCAGAATTCCGCAGATTTCCGCAGATTTTTAGCCCATCATTGATTCTGTTTATTTACTGGTGTAAATTTATATTTATTCAGTTTTCAAATTAATTTTAGTAATAATATTGACTAATATGAAAATATTCATATGATTCATTTACAATACAGTTTGTAAAGTACAATTTTAGTAAAGATTTTAGAAAGTCTTTTAGTAAAGATTTTATACGAGAGACTTGCTTTGTTTACCAGATAAAGTGGATCTAATTGGATTCGCATTGTAAACATTAAATAAAAGTTAAAAAGTTATTACTTTTTATTTCAAATATTAAGGTTATAATTATGATACTCCCAAAATCATTCCACACAAATCAGCAGATTTTTAACAAAATACTCCGCAGAAATAGCAAAAAATGTCGGCAGATTCCATCTGGCCCTACTTATGAGTTACCCCCAACACTGGTCATCAGTAGTATAAAGTAAATTATGACTTCTGTAATAATTCCAGAAAAATACAACAATATTACTGAGTGCACCTTTCACATGAAGTAAAAACATAAATCATAAATAAATCAAATATAAAAAGATAAAATCTAATTTACATGATTTACAGATACTGACCTGACATGACTGCAGACATGTTTTGATCCCTGAGTTAAAAGGAAATAAAATGTACAAGATTATTCATAAATTGATGAGATTCAAATCACAGATTGTATAACTGGTGAGTTCTAGATTATTTTTATTTTTTTAATCGAACAGCAATTCAATTAAACCTTCAAATATTTAGTCTATATACAATTACAGGACTTTAATGGGTGTTCAGTGAATGTTTAATGATGACTGATGGTTTTGCTTTAGAATGGGCAAAATGTATTATGTGTATTCAGTCATAATCACTGAACCTGCAGAAATCTCTTTATAGCACATGTTAATAAATGCAAGAATAAACAGCAGTAAAATGCTTGTAAATTAGTCGAAAGGCTGTTTTCTCTGATCTGCTGAATTTTTCTTCAACTAAACTGCATAAAGTGTGTTTGAGTCTCAGTTCAGTCAAACAACAGCTTACAGTCAGTAAAACACACAGTCTATGAGAGAGATTCAGCACAATGCAAAATTTATAATTTATTTCCCGATGCACAGTGAATATGACTGCTCACATGTCATACTTATCAATGGAAATCATTTAAACATGAGGCCCCAAAACATGTGAACTGTGTGTAATTCTTATTGTCCTTAACGAAGTTCAGTTTGTACTCACAGGGTTCAAACACCATTAAAATCATCAGAAAGAAAGTGAAAATGAATTCAGAGGAAAAGACGACGATTCTCAGATCTCCAACTGCACCTTCACCATTAACTGTAGAGAAGAAAATATTAGACTTTTATTAGACATATTTTAAGCAGCTCAAACTATCATAATGAGAATATAGTTTAATAGATTAGAGTTGTTTTGAGTTTTTGCTTCACAGTGAGATATTACATTCGGACAGTGAATTAAGAATAAATTGCTTATATGATAAAACTTGTGCATTTTAAGTAAATAAATAAAGTATTGAGACACGCTGAAGTGTTCTCTCACCTGTTTTCAGTATCAGTTCGGTCATCAGAGTAACAGAGTTCAGTAAAACCACAACAACTGATCCAAACACATATACAGCAACAACACGATGAAGAGCTGTGAGATCAGAACAAAGTGATTAATATCATCATTTACTAATGCTGGGCAAAGATTAATCACGATTAATCCCATCCAACATAGAAGTTTGTTTTGACATAATATATGTGAGTGTACTGTGTATATTTATTATGTGTATATAAATACTACCATGCATGCATATATTTGAGAAAAATGTTTATTTATATTTTAGATATAAAATACATGTGTATGATACAGTACAAATTATATATAAATTTAAACATCTATGCAAAAAAGGTTTTGTATAGTTTTGTTTGTATGTATGCATGTATGTGTGTATTACATATACATAAATAATAAATATATTTAATACACACACATATCTTATGTCAAACAAACATTTATTTTAGGATGCGATTAATCTTTGCCCAGCACTCTCAATTACAGAAAAAGAGTCCTCACTAACTACCACTATAAAGATACACAGAAAAAGAATAAAAGGATGTAGGAAAAAAATATATTTTAATTTGAGCTTTATTGTAAACTTGGTCTAGTTGGAGTTTGATATGAGTGCTTAATTTCTCTTTATAAAAGGCTTTATAAGAATAATAATAATAAAATAATAATTGTTATAAAATAATTGTAGAATAAAAGGATTTTATCATCATACATTCATTTATTTTATTTCATCCGTTGAATAAAAAATGACAGTAATTTAATGTTTCACACAATACATTGAGAGGAAACATGAGTAAAATATCAGCTCGAGACACAAACACACACAAGTGATGCAAGATTTAATGAAAATCGTTGCAAATTAACGGAATTTGAACTTTATGTCTTGAATAATAAAACAGAACAAAGAAAAAGATCTGAAAAAAATCTAGAACATAATATCATGAGAAGGATCAGATGTGATTATTAATACTGTACCAAATGTATCAAATGAGCGTGTGAAATTCATCACTGCCCAGAGTAACTGCAGAAACGCAATCATACAGGCCCATCCAACACTATCTGAACATCAACAAACACACCAGAGTCAACATCACTGAAAAAGATTATTCAGTATAAAACCACCGACAAGCAAATACATATAATGTATTATAATAATTTGAATATGTACTCTATAAGCAGGAAATCATTGAAGTTTCTAATTCAATATTCTATTTTTATCATACCTTTTTCATTCTCCAGTGCTATGATGTAGAAATAAACCATTACAGCATTGATTAATAACATGAAGATTAACCACACCGATCTAGTGACAGAGGGTAAACCTAAAGGGGAAAAGATCATTATTTGACACTGACTGAATGAAAATTTAAAAGTATGAGCAATATATAAATTATAAACTGAAAAAAATATTGACTTTTGGGTGTAGTAAAATCTAATAAATGTACTGTCAACATTTTTATGTAATATAAATAATAATAATAAACGTCAAAGACAACTAGAATTTCCTAAGTAAAATATTTAGTATTTACACATTTACTTGATGTAAGGGAAATGAGTGGAAAAAGTTTAATATTAATATTCATTTACTTATAATATTTAATATTTTATTTTCTAATCATTGCAAACCTAGTAATATTAAGTACATTTTAATAATGTATATGTAGTAAAGGATGTGTAGTTCCCAGCATGCTTTGTATGACATTGAATTAGAGGAGAATAAAAAAATAAAATAAAAAGCTAAATCTTAAGGTTTTTAAATTTGAGAGAAAGACTTGTAGGAGTGTAATCATCATTAGTTTGAAGATTTGGTAGAATTTTGAGCAGGTTTTTTTTTAGTTTTAAGGTTACCATCTTGCAGAAAAGTAGCACTAATGCTTAGGGTCTTGGCATTAATATTTAATGCTTCACTCATAGAGCCATAGCTAGCTGTGCTAACACTAGCTCTGAGATCAGACAATAGATTTAAGGAAAATTAGCTCTTGGGTTTAATTTGCTTAAATTAATGAGAAATGACACATTTCAAGTCAGTGGAAATCATCTTAAATTAAGCTGTGCCAAGTGTACTTTTCTGTAGCTAATAAGATTTAATCAATTTGATAAAAGCAATGTTCATTTTGCTATAAAAATAATGACATTACTTGATTAATTTAAATAAATACATTTTCAAAATTAAAGATGATCCATTTTTTTTCTTTATTTAGGATTGTTAGGTTAAACATTAAGGTTTAACATTCCATGATATTGGCAAGTTAATTGTACTTGATATAAAATAGTAATATTTACTTGAATTTTGTGCAAATTGCTATGAAGATTTTTTTTCAGTGTATATAGCTCACACTAAGATTCCTTAATATATTTATATCAGGGATCAGATCATAATTCAGTCACTTACAGCCCATCTGTTCTCCACATACTACATCCCAGTCCTCATTTGTCACTGTGAGAAAAACTGGTAAAACTGCAACAAAAAAGAATCCTGAACACAGAAGAGAGATTACATTAACACAGATGCTGAGCTTTACTGACACACACATCCACATCTACACATATACACAATTAATTTTTAAAACCACACAAGGAAAATCAGTTTTACATTATAGTGTCTTTGTTTTTTGGAGACTCCATTATATTTAAAAAACTGTTTCCTTTATCACAGTAGCATGAGATGTTGTGACTTCTGTTGACTGAAAATGTTGCTGAATGTATGATTTTAAACTATCATATAAAAATAACATACAAGCACTCAAAACCAAAATACATTGATACAAACAAAACAACCCCAAACAACTGACAATAGTTGAGAAGACAGTTAATCATATACATTTTGAGACGATATGAAAAACTTTGGAGAAAAAAATTATCATGAAGAAATGTCCACTTAATATTGACAACCAATTTCAAAATACTATTTATCAAAGAAGAGACAGATACAACCGGTAAGCTAAATCAAATAAACCAAACAATTACAAAAATCTGAACTGGCAATTAAAAAAATAATAATAAATAAATAAAAATCAGAATCCTTCAGACTTCCACATTACTGACAATGCTTGAAATTAAATTAAAAAAGAAATTGTGTGAACAGGGAAGCAAACTTCAGATGCATTCACTTTATCTTAATATAAAACGCCTTGAGTTCAGTCAAAATAATCAAATAGGGGTTTACCCAAATTACATTATCTGACCACATCTTGCCACATTCTTAAAATAAAAAAAAAACACTTTCCAACATAAAAGCAAAGTAACTTTATGTTTTATCATGTTTTCCTGGGTACCACCATCTCTCAGGACCTGAAGTGGGACACTCACATTGACTCCATTGTCAAAAAAGCTCAACAAAGGCTGTACTTTCTTCATCAGCTGAGGAAGTTCAACCTCCCAAAGGAGCTTCTGAAACAATTCTACACCTCCATCATTGAATCAGTCATCTGTACTTCAATAACTGTCTGGTTTAGCTCAGCTACCAAATCTGACCTTCGAAGACTACGTCGAATAGCTCGGACTGCTGCGCGAATCATTGGTACAACCCTCCCTACTCTACAAGAACTGTGAAACCAACCAACATCACTACTTGCAATACACTTCTTACACACGCATACACTTATTTAACAACACACTTTACATGCCAATTTGCACATAACAGCTGCACATATAACGTTGTATATAGTAATACACCTGTACATACACTTGTCCATTTGTATATTTGCATTTAACACTTACTTCTATTTTTTAAATATATTTATTATCTGTTTTTTGTCCTGTCTCTGTAATTCTGTTGCACTGTAGAAGCTCTGTCACCAAAACAAATTCCTTGTATGTGTGAACATACCTGGCAATAAATGTTTTCTTGTTTTAATTCTGAATAGTTCAAAAAAGGGAATTTACCTGCTCTTGTGGATCCAAAGGTGAAGAACAGGAGGATGAACTGCAGTGAAGGCAGAACATCAAAGCTGATACGGGCCAGAACATCGAATATAGCCTCTATTCGTTCACTCAGTTTCTCAGTGAATGTAATCAACACTGCATGAGAAAAAAACAAGTTATTAAAAGGATCTAACATTTTACTTCATTTGAATTATTATAGTGAAATCAATAAACACAAAACTAAACAAATTTGATTCATGATCAAATTTGGACAGTTCACACAATCATTAATTGTTGTGAATAATAATAGAAATAATAATAAAAAAAAATGACGCACACGCACGCACGCACGCACACACACACACACACACACACACACACACACACACAATAGATACATAAATAACATCTACATATAAAAATAAACCCACACCATTTTCAAGTTTAAATTATAATATGACACACATTAATAGCAACATACAGATATGGAAAACACTCAATATATCCACATTGTGAAAGCAAAATATATAAAAACCCAGAATTAAAAGTGCAAAAACTAAACACAGAAATACTACATCACCGAGTACATAATCTGAAGTGTATAATCTGACTGTAGGTTAATGAACAAAATATATCTATCCTGCCAATAGTGTTTGGTGTTTACATTGAATTTACCCTCTTTCCTCTGTCAAACATAGTGTCTCTACATCTTCAATTAGTATCAATACAATGAGAAATATATAATCATTAGCAATTGTGACTCTGTCGACCAAAATTTTATTTCCTGCTTGAGGTTCTTTGCTGATCTCACTGAGGATCAGACGTTTGTTAGACGTTAACAAAATACAATTAACAGGAAATTTAATAAATAATATAAATAATTCTTATTAACTTCCGGCGGCAGCCGTATGTAATTTATAGCTGATTAACCATGTGGATGGATGATAACAGCCTTCTGAGCCTACCAATGGGCGCAAAAGGCCCCTACTGGCTCATATCTTTCAGCTGATAACCACTGATAACACCATTTAATCGTGAGATAACATTTGAATTGGCTGAAACGTTTTGGGGGAAAAACAGCATAATTAAAAAAAAATAAAATAAAAACAGCATTTCATTAAATAATTACCTTAGTATATAATAAACAAAAACTAAAATCTGATTCAAGTAATAAAAAATAATACAATTAAAACAAACATTTTAGTTGGAATTGGTAAATGTTTATTAGTAATAGAAGTGCAGTTATAGTAAGTATATTCCACATTATACAAATGTGTACCGCTTAGTAAACAAATGGCCCGTTTCCACTGAGTGGTACGGTACGGTACGGTACAGTT
>CAIGQQ010029265.1:65854-87299 GCA_903798035.1 Danio albolineatus
TGTCTCAGTGTGTTCAAAGTGCCTTGTGGGACGCGCCTGTCCAGGTTCAGGCTTGGAGAGCAGCCTATCGGGACAAATCATCCCTGTCTCGCTGTGTTCAAAGTGGCTTGTGGGACGCGCCTGTCCAGGTTCAGCCTTGGAGAACAGCCTATCGGGACAAATCATCCCCATCGCAGCACAAGCAGGTGCCGGTCTGGACGACACTGTCCAGGTCTGCACCTGTTTTGAGTGGCCATCGGGCCTCGTGTCCCAGTAGGGGTATTTGCAAGCGTCTCTCGGGATGGCCATGTCCTCCGGGCTGCATAAAGAGGTCTGGTGATGGCTGCGCAGGAGTCGGGCTTGACTTCTTAGAGGACTTAGAGAAACTTGTTCATGCTTTTATCAGCAGCAGGGTGGATTACTGTAATGGCCTCCTCACTGGCCTTCCCAAAAAGACAGTCAGACAGTTGCAGCTCATCCAGAACGCTGCGGCCAGGATTCTGACCAGAACCAGGAAATCAGAGCACATCACACCTGTCCTCAGATCTTTACACTGGCTCCCAGTTACATTCAGAATAGAGTTTAAAGTATTATTACTTGTCTATAAATCACTAAATGGCTTAGGACCTTAATACATTACAGATATGCTGACTGAATACAAGCCTAACAGATCACTCAGATCATTAGGATCACATAAACTAGAAATTCCAAGAGTTCAGTCAAAGCAGGGTGAATCTGCTTTCAGCTACTACGCCCCCCGCTGCTGGAATCAGCTTCCAGAAATGATCAGATGTGCTCCAACATTAGGCACATTCAAATCAAGACTGAAAGACCTGCCTTTACTGAATGAGCACTGTGCAACGCTCCACAGATTGCACTATAATGTCCTTTTCTTTTTCATTATTTTATAATTTAACACATTTAATCAGTTTTTAACTGTTTTAATCATTTATTTTCTTATACTTGTCTTTTTTATTCTTGTTCATGTAAAGCACTTCGAATTGCCACTATGTATGAAATGTGCTATATAAATAAACTTGCCTTACCAAGGCCCCGTTTACACTAGTGCGTTTTCGTTTTAAAACGCATAAGTTTTGCTACGGTTACGCCATCCGTCCACACTACGCCGGAGTTTTCGAGGTGCGAAAACGGAGCGTTTTAGAAACGCTGGAGACAGCGTTTCCATTCTAAAACGCTGCTGTTGCGTTTCAGTGTGGATGGAGGGAGACGGATATCTTCGAAAACAGAGGCGTGGCTGCTGAGATCCGCTACGTGATTGGGGCGTTGGGTCATTGCGTATCCTTTCCTTATTCGTCAAGCGCACATGGCTATGACGTCACCGGCAGACGGCAGACCAGTCTTCACTGTAAACACGGCATTTTCGATAGCCATGGATGTTTTATATTCATTTGTTACTTTAAGTAACAACTCGACCTCGTCTTCTGTCCTCAAAAAGACCTCTTTTGCTTTCTTTGCCATCGCGTTCATCGTTTCTCCAGCGTTTGTTGACTAACAATAACCAAACGCCGAGCGAGACACGTGCTTCCTGTTTATACTTAACCGCGCATGCTCAGAGTGCGCGAATGGTCACGTGATATACGTTTCTGGTGGAGGGAGATTTGTTGAGAGACGCTAGTGTGGACGCAGATCGTTTTCATGCTAAAACGCCGTTTTTAAACTAAAACGCACTAGTGTAAACGGGGCCCAAGACTAATGTACTGAGATGCATGTGGGGAGGAGGGTGCACTTTTGTTTCATTAAGTTTTCTCATGTTTTATGGTTAGCAGGGAGGTAAGTGGATGTTCTTTATTTTGTTTTACACTTTTGTGCAGGTAAGAGGGTTTAAAACTGTAAGGTCCAGCCAAATAGTCCAACGCCGGTGTCTACTGGTGGATGAAGGTTCGCTGCCTGTTCTGTCTTTCCAGTGCACAATGTTGATTTACTTCAAGTTTAACTCATATCTAACTCCAGTTTTAGTATGAGGTGGTTTAGAATATTGATATGCTTATCCCCGTTTTATCTGACTCCAATTTTATATTTTATTTTACTTTATTAATTTAGCAGTTTATGAGATATTTCGGTATATATTTGAATAATCTTATAACTCCTGCCGATTTTTCCTATGTAACCACCTCATTAGATTCCAAATGATGACCAGAAGTTAACCACCAGAACTTATCGCTCTAGCCCCCATGATTAAAATAACCATGTAACAACTTAATCATGATTGAAATATTTAATCAGAGGTTAATCACAAGTACCGTGTAAGATGTTTTTGCTCTTTCGGCTTACTACACCTTAATGCATTAACCCTGGCCCCCCATAGTGCTTTTACTCTTATTTACTCATTTATTGTGAATCTATGACACTTTACGCCAGCTGTAATGCATCATAAGTTCACTAGTCTGATCAATAATTAGAGGTTAATGATAAATACTATTTAATAGACAGACAGACAATGTCATTATTTAAATAGTAATCTCATTCGATTTTTACAATCATCTATGTAACAACTTAGTTAAATCTCAAACGATAATCAGAGGTTAATCGCCAGTAGCTCATAGCTCTGGCCCCCCATGACTGAAATAATCATGTAACAACTTAATTATGATTGAAATATTTAACCAGAGGTTAACCGCTAGTACCATATAAGATATTTGCCATTTTAACTTCACTTTTATCCTAATGCATTAACCCTGACCCCCCATAGTGATTGCAACGAATAACATAATTAAAGTCAAACAACAAGTTAGAATTTCTAGGATTTCCATCTAACATGTGTTATGTTTAGTCTATCATGAAATCTAGTACATTCTTAACTTATCAGAGTAAACGATTTCAGAGTAAACAAGAATAAATTCAAGCATTTTCCAAGAAAAATGTGCAAAGTTTGCTGCAAAATGAAAGTTTTATTTTATCAATTGTGTAAGTATTTTCCAGCATAGTTTCCCTGTATAAATTGCAAAATAAATAAGCTTAAGATGTTTAATAAAGATGTATAACCCAAATTTAATATGATGAGTCTGTAACATGTAAACAAAGATTGTAGCAAAAAGGCCATTTAATTGTTATTTGTCCTAAATGCATTTAGACTCATGGTTAGGAAATGTATTGCATTGTCATCATAACACTGTGGAAGGTTTGTAGCAAAATTCAGTGTGCATTTCAAAATGCATTCTGATGCATTTATATTGTGAAAAGCATTAAAACAAATAAATTTGACTTGGTGCATGACATTTGTCATTTAAATATACTTCAGAAGGAGGGCTTGGAGAGAGAGAGAGAAAAACACACAATACACATTAAGACAGATTTTGCAATAAATAAGTAACAGCACTTTACCACTCTTTAAAACACCAGCTGTAATTGCAATCATCATTTACTTACCTGGTGCCAGTTTTATCTCTGCTGTCCTGATCACTGTAAACCAGTTACTGTAAACTCTACATGTGTATTCTCCAGCATCTTGAGCTGCCAGATTGTCCAGACGGAGGGAGAAGTTTCCATGTTGAATCTCCTCAGTAAAGAAATGAGCTCTATCATGATAATCCTGCTGCTGGACCTCTGGTCGACTCTCACCATCTTGATACAGATGAACCAGAGTCTTTGTGTCTTTTCTTCTCCATTCAACCTTCTGTATTTTCTTTAGTAAGCGTCTGTCAACATGACAGGGCAAAACCACTGAAGATCCAACATAAAATGAACGATTATAGGTTTGCTGGACAAAAAAACCTGAAAAAGAGATGACGTTTAATTACTAATGGTGCAAAATATTTACAATGTTTCCATTTTATTGAGAAAAGTTTTCATATTTTACAATTCTTTGTTTATACAGAATGAGGATAACTTTATTCATATACTGTACTAGCATATTTTGACTTACATTGTTCATGCTAAATGTGATGCAGTGCTGTCACATGATGAAAGGTATCTTTTCCTTAATTTGAGTTTTTGTCCTAATTACCTGCAACCGCAACATGTTTTCTATATCTTTTTTCATTCATTCATTCATTCATTTTCATTCCGGCTTAGTCCCTTTATTAATCCGGGGTCGCCACAGCGGAATGATCCGCCAACTTATCCAGCATATTTTTTATGCAGCGGATGCCCTTCCAGCCGCAACCCATCACTGGGAAACATCCACACACACTCATTCACACTCATACACTACGGACAATTTAGCTTACCCAATTCACCTATACCACATGTCTTTGGACTGTGGGGGAAACCGGAGCACCCGGAGGAAACCCACGCAACTCCACACAGAAATGCCAGCTGACCCAGCCGAGGCTCGAACCAGCGACCTTCTTGCTGTGAGGCGAACGTGCTACCCACTAGGCCACCGTGGCGCCTATATCTTTTTTATAGAATAAAAAACAACAAGTTTTTCAGTTTTTTTCTATTTTAAACAGTTTCTGTTTTTCTATTTTAAACAACACCATAGAAAACTATGAAAATGATCACCTCAGATGCTGATTATGTGCATTATTCAATATTAAAGAGACATATTTAAAATTAAGTGACATGGCATCTGACACACGTCGATACATTCGTTGTGACACTTATGGTTTTTGTATGCATATTTCAGTGGCATGTGCCACTAAAAATTGTGACTGTTGATAGATTGTGTCCTATCACTGTGGTACATCATGCAATAAATAATGTGTTTGATTTTATTTGTTTGTTTGTTATTTAAGGTCACAAAGTCTACGAAGTCTATAGTATAACTCCATCAGACAGCAGAATGTGACACTCACTGCTGGAGGAGCCATACTGTCACGTACCATGACACCGTCATTGGCAGAGCCTAATCCAACGGCATGTCAAGTTTTAGTGACACATGCCAGTGATAACATAATCTACATTCTTAGGCTCCAGGCTCCACTGCATTTACACTGCAGATCGTGATGGTTAATTCCAATTTTGTGACTGTATTTAATTTTTTTTGACGACATTTAACAGAGTTGATTTACATACAATTTCAATCATTCACTACAATTTGTAATGACATGCAACTCGCAATGACAGGTGAAAATCTGATATACCGGCTTACACTGCAGACAAAGCCATGTATCTAATTCATATAGGTCACAGAACACACATGCACCCACATGTACACACTAGTGCTTGCATAGACTAGTCGACTAGTAGAGCGATCGACTACTTCAGCCACTAGTCGGCGCTCTCAGAAACAATCGACTACTCGAGCGTGCATTTATAAATGACATCAAAACGACAAACGTATTCAACAAACACCACGACCCAAGGTTAAAGCTTCCAACTACAACTGAGGATTAAATTCAAGATTATTTACATTATTAACATAAACATCAACACCATAGGGAATCCTCTCGAATGTTAGTTATGTAATGAACATCGATTTCCTCTACTATCCAAGCAAGCGAAGTCATTTCTTGCTATCCCTGCCACCAGCTCACGAAGTGAAAGAAATTTTCTTTGGCCGGCAACACTGTAACAAGGCAAAGAGCAAGCCGGCATCCCTCTCCCCCGGCTTGTATTTCTAAATGCAAACCAGCGGTTCACGAGCTTGACCAAAGACTGTCTGTAGCTAGAGGATGAGAGCGGGGATAAGTATATTTTTGTGTTCTGTATAGTTGGATGAAGTTAGATTCTGTTCCTTATTTCTGTAGAAAACAGGGTAAATATAAAATGAATAATATGCAAGATGCCCTTTTTATTCATAGCTGCATTGCTGTTTTTTCTATGACTTTTAAATATGAAATACATTTTCTCATACATTATGTGTCTGCATGTTAAAATATCATGCAGTCATTTGTTTGTTTACTGTGTCTATGCATATTTTATTTATTATTTTAATATATTTTTTTTATTTATTTAAATAATTTACTTATAAATAGTTTATTTATTATTTATTTTCCGTTTCGCTTTATAAGCTATTGTCGCTTGTTGAACTGTTTCTTTTCTGAACCAAAATAATTTTCATTCCTGTTATCACTGCTGGAAACTTAAATATAAGTTTTTGTTTTTTTAAGTCAGACTACTTGTTGTTTAACATACTTGTGCACATGTTCGTTTGCATAATCTTCATGCCGGTTGAAGTAGGCTAATGTATTCATTCATTTTGCTATTTTAATAACTGTTTAAACGTAGCAGATATTAAAAAATTGAATGAGATTTAGCCTAGCGCAGAATAATTTTATTAATCTTTTAATTAGTTTTATGAATACTGCTGTATGAATATATTAACAAGTTGATTTTGCATCATAGTTGCGCTTTAAGGTAGGGTAAGCCACATTAAGCTATTTCCTTTTAATGGACTTCTATGGGGAGAATGTTTAAAGTGATATTGTTTACTTTATACACTAAAATAAGAGTTTGTTCTTTTGACAGCAGACAGTGCTTATCATAAAGAAATATTTATAGAAATTTGGTTGTCTCTGGTGATACATTGTGACATTGGTGGATGCCAACCAACCAACCACTGTAAAGAAGACACATTGTGTACGAGGCGCAAGACTGGACAAAAGTCAATCGAAAGCAGAGACCAAATCCGCGTGAGGTACACCAAGTGTATGCGCGGGAGAGACCCAGTGCACACGAGAGACACCAGTTGCTCGCGAGAGAGACCGAATGTGCGCGAGGTAGACCATGTGCATGCGAGAGAGAGACAGAGAGACTATTAATATTACTATTATTAATTACTATAACTAATACTATGTTTGTTGTTTCAAATAAATAAGCACACATTTGTTATCTGTATAACAAAATTTATTAGATTAGTAGACACAGAGACACATTTTGTTATATTTCAGAACACGTTTAAATGTATAGTGTTGTATTGCTCAGAAAAATGCTGTGATTTTTTTTGTTGTTTTACATATTGTTATAGCTGTTATACAACAGCAGATTTTGCACTTTTAATATACACAGCTTACTTTCCGTATGTTGCTGATATACAGTACCATGTTTAATTTGTGGTTAGTTTGAAAATTGCTCAGCTGTTCTGTTTTTGTTTTTTTTAATATGCATAAAATGCATGGTTGTCTATAACAGAAGTTTTGTGGTGCTGAGTTTCACCAAACTGATTCTGAATGATAATTCAGATTACTTTCATTTGTTTACTTCATAAAGGTTTTGTGTTTGTTGTATATTGTTGCTAGTTTTCATACTCAAGCTGTGAGGGAACATGTTTAAGGTTTTAAATACAACAAATATTATGATATTGAAGCAACTTAAATTTCTGCTTTTTTTGTTTCTAAATATATTATTCAACTAGTTTATACATTTTCTTTTTGACTTAATCCCTTTATTAATCTGGGGTCGCCACAGTGGAATGAACCGCCAACTTATCCAGCTCATGTTTTACACAGCGGATGCCCTTCCAGCTGCAACCCATCACTGGGAAACATCCATACATTCTCATTCACACACATACACTACGGACAATTTTAGCCTACCACAATTCACCTGTACCACATGACATTCTCCATGATGACGTGTGCAAAATTTGGTGCAAAATGATAATGAAATGATATAATTTTATACTTACTATTTCCAACCACAATTTTGTTATTGGCAAAATTCATGTAGTGGCTACGTTGAGTAACAGCTGAGAGGCTAAACCAGAGACATGATTTGTGACGCAAACATCAAATAAATATAAAACTAATATAAAACTATTTGATTTGGTGTTTGTATTGGAAAGTCACGCCACTTACAATCAAAGGTAAACAATTAATAATACATGATTTTGCATATAGTGTTTTGAAAAATGGAGGTAATCAGTGAAATTGTGGTGGGCATGTTGACACACATGCAGCAAGCTCATGAATATCGTTATAGAACATTATAGAAGCAAACATTATATATGCTTTATAACATTCATACCAGCAAACAGCCTGGATTATCATCATTGGCAGCTGTCAAACCACTCCCACAATTGTCAACACCCTAGCTACTGTTCCCCCATTGACTGCCATTATACAGGCCGAATATTGTATTGTAAGATTGTAAGACTGTATTGCTAGATGTTTTGAGTCATCTGCCTTTACAGGCACATGGATGATCTAACAGCCACCTGGAATACCCTAGCAACAGCCTATATAAAAATAAATCCTTACATTTACAGTTGAGCTTCAGCACGTAAAACATAATCATACAGTACAACCCTTCATCTAAAATCACTGAGTTATAGCTCATGGGAATATTTTCCTGTTGTAAACATACCTTTAGTAGTAGATCTGCAGTATATCATAAAGCAGAGCAGAAGAGCAGATCCAGATGCAGACATACAGAGAATCATCATTATTATGTGTAAAGCAGAGAAACCTGAAAAACAGAGATATTAGATTGTACATGTTAGTACTTGGTGACAGCTTTTGTACTTTTGTATACTTTTACTTCTTAAGATGTTTCATAATAATATGCAAAATATTTACTTTACCAGTCACCTAATCAAGAAAGTCGCTGCATCCTTTATCTTTTTTTATTTCTTTTACTCACCCAGTCTCCCCAGTACCACAGTCACACTGGCTGATAAATCTCCAGCAAACACTTGACACATGTAAACTCCTTTATCCTCAGTTCTGACACTCTTCAGTCTGAGAGAGAAGTTTCCTTTGGGGATTTCAGCAGTGAAGAACTCGACTCTGTCTCGATATTGTTCATGTGCCGCCTCTGGTAAAGTCTCATTGTTTTCATACAGCAGAACCAGAATATCTCCATCAGTTTTTATCCAGGAAACTTCAATGTGTTCAGGTGTGATGTGAGAGTCTACAGAGCAGTTCAGAGTCACGTCCTCACCAACATATGCAGAAACTGACTTATCTGGACCTGACACCAGCAAACGTTCTGAAAGAACAAATTATGTAAATACCACATAATTAAATTTAGATCATTAAAATGTGAAGTGTTTTTTAGATTGTACTTGACACTCACCAACATCTTTTATCTGAGCCACAGTTTCTCCAGAGTCCTGCTGACTGTGAACTGTACACCTGTATTCTCCTTCATCTTGAGCTGTCAGTTTGTCCAGACGGAGGGAGAAGTTTCCATGTTGAATCTCCTCAGTAAAGAAATGAGCTCTATCATGATAATACTGCTGCTGGACCTCTGGTCGACTCTCACCATCTTGATACAGATGAATCAGAGTCTCTGAGTCTGCTCTTCTCCATTCCACCTCCAGATCCTCCACTGGTAAAGCTTCATCAACATAACAGGGCAAAACCACTGAAGATCCCAGAGGAGCAGACAGAGGAGCAGCGGGACCACGAATGGTAAAGCCTGAAACATGTTTACCATAGCATGTTTAGATTAATTAAACAATGCCTAATTTACTGACTGTAGGCAGTAGATCTTTCTCTTAACTGGCACCTAAACTCTGGAACAGCCTTCCTAGCACAGTTCGAGAAGCAGACACACTCTTGTCAGTTTAAAACTAGATTAAAGACACATCTCTTTACATTAGCATACACATGAAACACAAATGCTTTGGAATCCAAATCCTCTGAAGGATTGTTAGTCTGCATTATTTCGGGCAACCGGAGCCGGGAACACTTCCTAAAAGACATTATAATTTGAATGGCATCTGCGCTTATGTGAGTCTGTTTTTTTATTATTCCATAATCCTGGACCACTGGACTGACACTGTTTCAATTCACTATAATCCATGTGAAGCTGCTTTGACACAATCTACATTGTAAAAGCGTGATAAAAAAATAAAGATGAATTGAATTGAATTGAGAGACCATTATTACAAAAATAAACAAATGTTTATTCAGGTCCAGCCCTTGCTATTGCTAGAAGGCACTGCATTTTCTTTTATCTGTTTCAGATAATGCACATTTAAAAAAAAAATCCTACTGATAAATTTTGTTGGAAAGAGGTGTTCCAATGGAATTCATATTTGTCTACAAAATAATTCAACAAGAGGCCTTAAGACTAACCCTCATAAACATTAACCATGGTTTTATTAATTAAAAAATTCATTCATTCATTTTCCTTCGGCTTAGTCCCATACCCAGCCAGCAATGACATGTGGGGCCCAGATAAGGGCCTCATGGGTGGCAAATGTGGGCCTCATTATGGGCTTGCACCCAGGATCCACATTGGGGCCAGCCGTGGATGCCCAGATGGGTTTAAAGTAGGATCTGTAAGGGTCTTATGTGGGTCTTAACCGGGCAATTTTTGTCAGACCCATTTGGGGCCCACCAGTCTGAAGGGGTTTAAAGTGGGATGATTGCTATGATTGCCCAGATGGGCTTTTAGGGGGACCTGTAAAGGGTCTTAACTGGGTAATTCATTTCAGACCAATTTGGGACCCACCTGCCTAAAGGGGTTTAAAAAGGGCTTGCATCAGGATTCAACCGTGAATGCCCATATGGGCTTAAAGTGGGCTCTGTAAGCATCTTATATTGGTCCTAACTTGGCAATTCCTGCAAGGCCTATTTAAGCCCAAACATGACAAATGGTTTAAGGAAACAATCTAAGAAAAATTTAAAGGAAGATAAATACAAGACACTTGATGCTTTGAACTGCAAGAAATATATTCAATTGAACAACAAACATTATATTTGCATATGTGCATTCCCAGATCAAACCCATGACCACTCGGCCCATAAATATGTCATGCAAGACACATTTATATGTTCCCAGATCAAACCCATGCCTGTCCCTTATGGGGCCCATGTAATCAGCTCAAATGGGCTTCCTATGTGGGACTCATACTACAAAACCTACATGGGACCCGCTGATTTAACCCAGCCAAAGCCCATGCCCACACAGTTCCCATGGAACCCGTAGTTAACCCATCTGGGCCACACATGTCATTGCTGTGTGAGAATTTTTCAGGGGTTGAACCACCTAAATTAAAAATAAAAAAATAATAATATATAAATAAATAAATAATAAGTACAAATGACATAATAGTAAAGAATTAAATAAGAACAATACAAACATTTGCCAGTCCCAGTTTAAAAAAAATGCTTGTCTGAAACCTGTTTACTTTGAAACTGCTTATCTAGAAAAACCAGTTCAATTATGAAAAACGTCAATATAAAAAAATGAAAAGCATTTGTACATGAGTAGCCTGTCATGAAACCATTGCATTAAATGCGTGTCGTAATGGGATTTGTTTGAGGGACTCATCCGTAATAAATGAAAGTTTTTCACCTACACCCCTGTAAATATGGGGTGATTTATCATTTATGCAGGAGTAAAGAACATATTTCTAAATTTCATCAAAAGCGACTTGGAATATTTGACGTGTCGCGTTCGGTTCAAGTGTCCGACGACAATCACCAAACAATCACCAAACAGGCAGACAAAAAAATATATATATATATGTTGTATACTTATCATTATTATTATCTCTCTCTCTCTCCCCCTCTTTCTCTCATCTCTCATTAGCATTAATAATGACTGTTGAATTGACTGTGTAGGCGCCACGGTGGCGTAATGAGTAGCACGTTTGCCTCACAGCAAGAAGGTCGCTGGTTCGAGCCCCAGCTGGGTCAGTTGGCATTTCTGTGTGGAGTTTGCATGTTCTCCGTGTTTGTGTGGGTTTCCTCCAGGTGCTCCGGTTTCCCCCACAAGTCCAAAGACATGTGGTATAGGTGAATTGGGTAAGCTAAATTGTCCGTAGTGTATGAGAATGTATGGATGTTTCCCAGAGATGGGTTGTGGCTGGAAGGGCATCCACTGCGTAAAAAATATACTGGATAAATTGGCGGTTCATTCCACTGTGGCGACCCTGGATTAATAAAGGGACTAAGCCGACAAGAAAATGAATGAATGAATGAGTTGACTGTGTTGCGTCTATCATTCTCCATGTTGTTTAGATTTGCAGTTTGTTTAGATTTGCAGTTATGCGCCACTGGTGGTATTCCTTCGGCCCAGACATAATGAATGTGAGTACAATGACAAAGGGGGGGCCAAAGATTCAAATTCATATATGGGCCATTTAAGGCAAAGATTTAGCACCTATGGCAAATGTAATCTGAATGTGAGCCTAATGTGGCCCATGTGGAAAATGATGAATTTGGCCCAAATGATGGAGGACAAATGTGGGCCACAGTTGGCAAAAATGTGGCATAGTCATTTAAGGGTAATCTGGGTCTAAACCCAAAGTGGCTCACATGTGTGAATTTAATCAAACAACATGTGGCTCACAGCTGAATTTAATCATACAAATTAAGTTGAATATTATTTAATTAGTTTGTTTAAATTCAACTTATTGTTTGCAACAACTTTGCAGACATCATTTTTTTCCCAGCATTGCTTTTTTCAGTGCATATGGTGATCAAATGAACTACGCTCCTGAACATTGTTACCATGATGAAGGCAAGTTTTAACCAAATGCGCAGGTGCTGTTTTTAAAGAATAGTCATGTTAATGAAGGCTTATTTATTTATTTTTATTTTTATTTTTTCACTTTTCGAGTGCATTGGACTTATGATTTCGTTGTTTATCTATATGAATCCCTTCTCCAAAGAGCACCGACACATTACTACCCCTGATACACTTATTGTTTGATTTGGGAAGTTTTAGTGTTATATCTCTCATACGAAACAAAGATTTCCTTTAAACCATACAAAAACAATTGCTTTACTAAAAGACGCAATCCCTAATCTACCAGACTTCTCCTTACACAAACAACGTTGCTGAAAGCGCGCCTTGCCCCTAATTTTCAGTAAAATTACTTGACTAGGCTATATATTTGTCTGAAATTATTGTTAACACACATTATAACTTAAACCAAGATTGGAACAATGTTCATAAGAATTGATTTTATTGAAATGTGTATACATACCATCTGCGATCATCAGAAGCACAGATATCAAAACACAGTTCGGTGGACGCATCTTCAAAGTGCCTTTCCAAAACTGAACAAAATCATCCTCTATTTGACCATTTAATCAGCAAAGATCGCTGTTTCGACGACTTATCTTTTTAATGTCCGTATATCAAATTTACTTTCACTTGTACTTCAGCTTTCACTTTTAATTTGATGCCAACTATAGCTGTGACTGACACCTACCGCTCTCTGCTGGTGCAAAATGTATACACGGAATTAAAGAGATAGTTCACCCCAAACTTAAAAAGTATCATTACAGCTCAACCACAGGTCATGTAGGTGATTTTTTTTTTCTTGAGTAGAACAATAAACATGATTTTTAGTTGAATGGTCCATGGTAAATCTTATAATGGCAGTGATTGGGGATGGTCTTTCCAGATTAAAAATTCCAAAAGTCCAAATCAATAGCTGTGGTTTCTGATGACACTGACACTTTGTGAAGCAAAACAATTGTTGGCATTTCTGTGTGGAGTTTGCATGTTCTCCCCATGGTTGCGTGGGTTTCCTCCAGGTGCTCCGGTTTCCCCCACAGTCCAAAGACATGTGCTATAGGTAAGCTGGGTAGTGTATGAGTGTGAATGAGTGTGTATGGATGTTTCCCAGTGATAGGTTGCAGCTGGAAGGGCATCAGCTGTGTAAAACATATGCTGGATAAGTTGGCGGTTCATTCCGCTGTGGCGACCCTAGATTAATAAAGGGACTAAGCCGAAGAGAAAAAAAAAATGAATGAATGAATAATATTAGTCACAATGAATCACACAGTCAATGAGAGAATGTGTTCATTATATTGAATGCATTCACGAAAAGGCAAAAGGGATTGTCTCAATGGACAATGATGTATAGCACTGGGATGAGGAAGTTCTCAGATAACATTATACTACAATATTATATTCTATGCGTTTTTCAATGGTAAATAAAAGTTATACAGTGTGTTAATTGCAGAGCTCCACTATTTAAAAAAGAAAGAAAAAAAAGAAAAGAAAAAAAAGAAAAGAGATCAAGCCTCAACCAGGTAATAAAATGCAACGCAAAAGTAACTCAAAAGTAACACAACGGATTACTGACCATAAAAAGTAACTAAGTAACTCAATATTGTAATGCATTACTGTCAAAGGTAACTTTCCCCAACAATGATTATAAGCACTAATCCACATGCAACCTCGTCAAACACATATTCACCATATGCAAATAAAGTCAGTTTGTAGTTCTGTCGCTATTATGACAAAAGGGCATTATTGGGGTCATCAGAGTTTAAAGGAACGGTGACGAAAACATTACAGTCTATGGTCTTAAATGAATTGTTAGCATAAACAGCAGACATTGACATATTTAAGAAATATTTAAAAAGGCATTATAAAAAAGTACTTTCAACTCCAGTAAAAATGTGAAACTGAAATCTCTTTCTCTTCATCTTGTGACATAATACTTTATTACACAATAAAAAAAGATCGGAGCTGCCTTCTGGAGATTTACATATTCAATTTCAGTGATTCTGGTAGTCAGGTGACCCAGAAAAAAAGATCCTCGATCAGCTTAAGCAATACAAATGCTTTTTGGAGCTTTTCATGGAATTTTGTGATTTGCAATATCAAGGACTTGTCAGGGCCCATAAATAATGTACACACATTTATACACAATATGGATACTATACAAAAACAAGGTCTCATCTTAAATGTAGGCTATATAGTACAAAACCATATGCATAACAAATAAAACTAGTTAGTTAACACCTTATTTATCCCCTACAGGGGCAACTCAATTCTGGTACAAACAAGTGGCCTATAGTAAAAGAACAACACTGAAGTTTGTTTGACCACTGTCAGAGTTCCTGAGATTTTGAGTAAACATTCAGTGTTGGATAAAAGAGCCTTTTCTCTTGAATCCGGCTGATTTTCATTTGTCCTGATTCAGCAGAGGTTTGATCCACTGGCTGAACTTTCATCAGATCCTGCAGCATCTGGGTACAGAATAATACAGATGTTTTAAACTATTATTATTATTATTATTATTATTATTATTATTAATAATATAATTATCATCATCATTATTATTATTGTACATTTTTATGGACAAATGTTCAGTACTTTAAACAACCTTGTTTGTGTGTTAACTTTAAAATCTTAGATCAATAAAACCAAATAAAAATATTTGGTTCTGGCTTGACCTGGTGACTGAAAACCAAGCATCACTCCATCTTTCTTTGTTACAAGCCACTGGTTGCTCGTAGCCACACAAATCAAAGCAAACAAACAAATGTACTTTATTGTATTTATTAAAAAAAAAAAGTATTTTATAATAAGAAATAATTAGGACCATTTCAACCCTGTAAGTTTAGATGTTAACTTGCATTATATAATACATTTATGTGCTATATCCTTGTGTTTCTTTTAGTATAATCCAGGAAAATGTCATTTGTATGGATTTTATTTATATGGGCTTAGGAGCAAAACTGCTTGACCAACACAGCTGATGACAAACATGTCCGGTTTCACTATAGCCTTACCTTCTGAAGAGACAGCAATTTCTTTTACATTATTTGTTTGAAATAGTCCTATTTGATTATTTATCTGTCCCATCCACCAACTATTTTTACCCTACAAGACAAACAGAGTGAAACATTTATTTACATCAGAATAGAAACAGAACATTTTTGCAACAAAAACATCAAATATGGAAACACAAACATTTCTGGCAAATTTTCTCTCTCTGACAGATTTAAACTTGACAACTATTTTGTTATTGTTGACACATGATACATTAAAGAAGAGTACACAGTTAACACACTGAAAAATACCTTTGTGAGAATCTCTATGGTTTCTCCTTTAACCAGCTTCAGTTCGTCGTCTTCTTCAGGAGTGTAGTCACACAACACCACACATTTCCACGTCTCTTTCTTTGGTTTCATACCTGCAGCAATGAGGTAGAGAAAAAATAAAAAAAATTTTTAAAATAACTTGGTTATTTAGGTTTTCAGACAGCAATGTGAATGATTCATCTCTGTCAGCATTAATGACAAATAAATCAACACACAATGTTAGCTACAAAGGTGTTTTTATTTGTTTGGTGATAATGTTTATGTTTCTACTGAATCAGGCAGATTTTCCTCTGTCACGTCACTCTTACCAGATGTCAGATGTTCAGCATTCAGTAAAGGACTTGTTTCTTGTGAATCTGCTGGGTTCTGGTTTGATCCACTGGCTGGAGCTTCATCAGATTCTGCTGCATTCTGGGTTCAGGATAAGATGAACACTATAAAACCTTTCAGTTTTACCGTAATTGTAGACATGAATCTTATAAGTGGAGTTAGCCTTTTCATCAAATTCTGTTTATCTTTTACCAAATTTAAAATTACAATTTTGAAATGTTTTTTCACATCGAATGTTTTATTTATTAATTTTTTTCATTTCATTTGGAGAAATGGACTCTGTTGATGAAAATAATATTTTCAAGATTAAAAATTTAATATAGGCATCAACACATACTGCAGTGCCTGATTGAAATCAGCAAAGGGATTATTCCCACTGCAAAATCCTGTAGTATACACACTACACCAAAAACAATGAAGGCAGCTTTGAAGCTATTGAGATGATTAATTGAATATTTAGGTGATGATTATGAATGATTAACAATAGCTGCTTCTAACAAGCAGAATCAAAGAAAATCAAGATAGAAAAAATTAGAAGAGACAGAGAAACTGCTACAACTGATTTCCATCACAGCCTTAGCTTAAGTCAAATGAAATAAGACATTCATTTATTCTCAACTCTGAGGTTTAAACAATCTAACACTCAGAATTGCCATCTTTAATTATAAGACTTCTAGTAGAATGAGATTGTAATCATTATTACGCTGCATTGCTTCAGTTTTATTAATAAATCATTATGGGAAAATAAAGTGACAAATGCTTACGTCTAAATCTTGACATAATTTGTACACTCGAATTTGTGTTTTATTGCATTTCAAGAGTTCACATTTAGCTGATGATTGATAATAAAGCTGGTTTGGCATGCTGTCCAGGGAGAGAGCCCTGAGCTTATGAGATCCTCGAGCCCTGGGCTCCCTCCCGTTTGCAGGGAGAGAGGAGAGTTTGAGCTCAGGTAGATCTCGATGAACTCCCCCCTCGGCTTATTTCCAGCTAGTGATGGAACTGAGGTGAGGTGTACTCGCTAAGAGCTTGACTGTGGTATCGATTTGTGTGTTCAATTTGCTTAGGGTGTGTGTTATTTGGACTGTAGGAGGAAAACGAAGAACTCGGGGAAAACCCACACGAGCACAGGGAGAACAAGCGAAACTCAGAAATGTCATCTGGTTTAGGAGGGACTTAAACCAGAGGTATTCTTGCTGTGAGGCAACAGTGGTAATGACTGGGCTGGCGTGTCGCCCATATGAAAAGGAGGGAAAGTAGGGGTGGGTAGGGGGGGTTCTTCAAGATGAAGATGTTGAGATAAGAAAACTTTGGTTATTTATAGAGAGTTAGGAATCGTCTGATTGGATAATCGATCATAAGCTGACGCTGGAACAGCTGGGAACAATCATAAGCACGTGATCCTCTCGAAATTAGATTCGAAATTTTAAACTTCACTTAAATTTTGCACATTCATTCATTCATTCATTTTCTTGTTGGTTTAGTCCCTTTATTAATTTGGGGTCTCCACAGCGGAATGAACCACCAACTTATCCAGCATATGTTTTACGCAGCGGATGCCCTTCCAGCTGCAACCCATCACAGGGAAACATCCATATACACTCATTCACACACATACACTACGGACAATTTAGCTTACCCAATTCACCTATACCACATATCTTTGGACTGTGGGGGAAACCGGAGCACCCGGAGGAAACCCACCCCAACATGGGGAGAACATGCAAACTCTACACAGAAATGCCAACTGACCTAGCCGAGGCTCGAACCAGTGACCTTCTTGCTGTGAGGTGATTGTGCTACCCACTACACCACCGTGGCGCCAAATTTTGCACATCTCTTTGCAAAAGTCTCAGTCTGAGCTTTGTCAGTTCACAGTATACTGCAACATCACTAAAACAACAAAAATCACCAAGACACCTTTATTTTCTTTACAGTATGTTACTGTTATTGATTAGACTCTCAGAATTTTGTATTTTATCAAAATCTTTCTGTATATTTTAACTTTCTGTATATTTTAGTTCCTCTGTTTTGATCATGATTAATGTAATTTCTTTTGTTTATTTCTGCTAGTGTATGTCATAACTACTCTCAGAAAAACAATCTCTCTCTCTCTCTCTCTTTAGATTTACTTATCAGTTTCTCCAAAACCAGGACTGAGATAGTTGAGAAACCTCTGCTTTTCACATAGATTTGCTCAAACTGTTTTACATTTACTGTTTATTAAAAAAATGTAAAAACACATAAAAAAAAGACATTTAAAGCATGAAAAATGTATACTTTAGTAATGAAGCATAATAACTTTAAAGCACTCTGTGTTATTAATGATTTTGGTTTGAGATATTAGTTCATCATAAGTGAAGCAAGAATTGTAGTAAAAAGTGTTGTGTGATTCTGCATCCAAACTAATACATCAAGTCAAAACTGCAGAACACAGCATGAACTAATACATTATTGAATTAATTACAATCACATTAAATATGATACTAACCTGACATGACTGCAGCCATGTTTTGATCCCTGTGAGTTGAGAGACAAAACAAACATAATTCAAAAATAAAACAAATAAGACTGTATAATAAACCATTACATTAGTATGCTTTACTATTTAGTAACATTTCTACAGAAACAGAAAAAACATTTTCTTTGGCATCTGTTATATGAAGTACTAAACAAAACTTTTTAAAAATGTTTCAGCTTTAAAACAAAATGCTAAAAAGGGCTGCACAATTCATCATTTCAGCGTCAACATTGCAATGTGCGCATCCACAATAGTCACATTGCAAAGATCTGCAATGTTGAGTGGGAATTATAGTTGACCAGGAGCCACAGAGTTGTATTTAATCACTCTATTTATACAAAATTGATCTGATTTATGCAAAAAAAAAAAAAAAAAAAAAAAACAGAAGATTTTTTTCTTACTTTTTCTACTCCAAATATTTACATATTAAAGTGAAAACAAGATTTAACTTACTCCAGTGGCACATAATTTAGCTTGTTTTAAGGAGTAACTCTTAATTTTCACTAAACAATAACTAAACAATATTTTTATATGATCCAGGAATTATTTTTATATATTTGGACAAGAAACAAGACAAAACGTAAAAAAAGCATGATTTTGCATTGTGATTATTCAAGTTCTGTACCTGAATCTTTTTCAACTGTATTCATCGCAGGAAAATAGAATATCACAATATTAAGGTAGCTTTTTTTCCTAACTATTAGTGTGTTATTTGAAAGCAAAGATTGTAATACAACATGCAGTTTGTTTTGCTCTTAGTAGCTGAATGTATATCAGAATGACCATCCATTTAGTGTAATGACAGCCCTCTGCAGTTTTGGAACAGGCCTATGTCCAGTTTTCCAGCCCTGCTCAAGCTGCACACAAATACCCATCCTGCAAAAATGGCAAATTGCCCCTGAAACTGTGATGATAGAGAACATCTCTTCTCCGGAGCATCAAATGTGATCGATGAAAAGAGAAACAAAAGGCTAATATGGTCTTCTTATAAAATCACATATGATGTAGTGAAAATGTCAGAAACTTTGCTAAATTTCTAGCAGTCCTACCTGTTCTTACATCCACAGTTATGGACAGTATATTTTCTTTTTTCATCGCACATTGATCTTTTGTTTGCTATCTATTTTCTTTTTCAAGAGTTCACACTTAGATATGCTCAACTGTGATAGCAGGTTTGGCATGCTGTCCCGGGAGAGAACCCTGAGCTCGGAGATAGATGAGCCCAAGGTTCCCGCCTGGTCAATGAGCATTAGGAGGGATACGAGATCAGGTGTTTCTTGAGTGCCCCCCATTAGTATTGTCACTAATGTGAGGTTTTGTTTGTTTCAGTATGAAAGATTAAGTGCTTGTGGCTGTTGCATGTTTTTTAGGTTGTGGGAGGAAACCGGAGGACCCGGGGAAAACCCACGCAAACACGGGGAGAACATGCAAAACTCCACACAGGGAGTGCCGGTTGACTCAATAAGATTTAAGCCTATAGCACTCTTGCTGCGAGGCCGCGGTGCTAGCCGCTGAACCGCCGTGTTGCTCGATAATGTAAAAGATAGAAGTGAAGGATAGAGGGTGGGGGGGGTTTCCAAAAAGCGAAGATATGGGATGACGTTTAGCCCGGATATTTAAGGTAGTTTTGGAGTGGTCTGATAGGTTAGCCAGTGATTAGCGATAGGGATCAGCTGGAGTTGATTATATCAAGTGTTCCTCTCGAAATTAGTTTGTGAAACTGCACTTCAAGAGTTCACACTTAGATATGCTCAACTATGATAGCAGGTTTGGAGAACGCCCCCCAAATGCAAAATGGGCTATATCCGGCTGCTGGATATAGTGGTAGGGAAGGAAGAAAGAAAGTGGAGGTGTATATGAAGAAAAGGGGTCGATCTAGGGTTTGGGAAGGGCAGTGACGTGACTCGGAGCACGAAGTCACAGCTCGGGAAGTTGAGCTATCAAGGCTAGCTCTAGCGGAAGTCCAGGAAAGGGTTTTGGGTGGTGAAGACTCCGCTAGAGGGTGAACTTAGGGGTGCCAGCTTGGTGTGAGACGTGCGCCCGAACACGGGGGTGTATGCAAGCGCACGTCCGCATCCCACTGCGCATGCACGCGTACCGCAAGGGAGCGCGTGGGCTCGCACTCGCCTGCTGCAAGCGTGCGCGCATGAAGCTGATCTGGAGAGGGCAGTGACGTGACTCGAAACTCGAAGTCACAGCTCAGGCAGTTGAGCTATAAAGGCTAGTTCTAGCAAGAGTCGGTTGGCGGTGAAGACTCCTACTAGAGGGAGGGCTTAGGGGTCCCAGCTTGGTGAAAGACATGCGTCCGAATATGTGGGGTACTCGGTCCCATGTCTACGTCAGTATATGCATGCGTATACGAATCAAGAATGCATATAATTACACATACGTACATACGGGATTTTTTTATTATTTTTATTTTTTTATACATGCACGCATACGTGAATGCACACATATACATGCGCATACATATACACATATACATATACATATTGTAGCAGGGTGGAGTGAAAAGGTATACACGAATTGCTTGTGAACACACCCCCGAAGGGTTTTTATTTACAAATGTGAGTGTGAGTGTGCTGATGCCTTCAGTGCTCGTCCTTTTCTCCCCGGTGAGAGGTGCTCCAGATTGTGGGTGGTGGGTGAAAGTGTCTTCTTAGTGGGTCCTTTAGGTGCTGTGGTGAGTACGCCGATCGCTTGTAGGAATCACTCCGTGCTTTCTAGAGAGGGAGAGAGAGAGAGACGTTAGCTTCTTAGCAAAGCGGAGAGGCTTCTCTGTGATCTGATCCGCACGCTGGCTCTTTATGCGCCTCTCTCCTATCAGGCGCAGGTGTCAGCGATCGGCGTAATTGGGTGCAGGTGGCGTCCGTGCGCTTTCCCCAGGATGACGCTGATTGTCTATTGGGCGACCTGCCACACTCCCCCCCCCAAGCGACGTCCTAGTACGGGGAATCCTTCTGTG
>CAIGQQ010029265.1:87399-106432 GCA_903798035.1 Danio albolineatus
ACGGGGAATCCTTCTGTGAGGTAGAGAAGAAAAGGGGGGGGGGGGTCTAATTAGTGCGTGACAAACCTGCCCAACGCGCTCGGAGGGCACCTCTTTGATGGCAACGGGCATTAGCGGACTGGGGAACTATCCAATAGAGCAGGCCCTTCCTGTCCACGAGGCACGGGAGAGGGTGAGGCCCTGGAGTCCATACTTCTCCATCTCCTCTTCGGGTTGTCCTCCAGCAGCGCTTTAATCGGTCATCTTCCCGTTGTTTCTTTACGAACTTTCCTTCTGTGGTTATTTTCTGAGACCGCTGAACAAACAGGTTAGGGTTTGCAGGTGCGCACTCACCCTCTCGCTCGCTGTCTGTGGTCAGCGTGACGGTTGGACGGCACCCTTTTTTCCTTGGACGAGCCCGTCTCTTCCGTCGTGGCTTTGCTGGCTGCATCGCGGCGGACAGAAGCTGCTGGAACCCGGGGTAGTCCCTCCCCAACAGGATCGGAACTGGCAAGTCCCGCACGATTCCTACTTCTATCGGCCAGGCGCCTGGCTCCACTGCCACAGTGACCCGCCTTGTGGGCACATGTCGCGTTTCCCTGTGCACACACGTGATGGGCATCGTCACTTTCGAGTCTGTGCGGGGAGGAATAATATGCGGTTGGACCAGTGTGATAGCCGATCCTGAGTCCAACACTGCCATCAGCTGCTTGCCTCCAATTTTGATCATCCGCTGTGGGGCTCCGCTTGGCACCGTACGGTGAACGATGCAGCCAGCCATCCATGCGCGGATCCCTGGGGACTGAGGTTCAGTTGGCATGGGCTCGTCAATGGGGGAGGGGGCCGTCGGCCTGCTCATTGCCCGTGAGGTGCCCTCCGGCGAGCGTCGCTCCTGGGGTACCCTCCGGGGGATTGCAGCCGCTCGCTCTCCTGCATCTCGGACTAGTGATGCCTCCGCCAGTTCTACTGCTTCCACCAGCTCCGCCAGGCTGTTTGGGTTCTTCATGCTTACCGGCCGGCGGAGCTTCCTGGGGAGGGCTCGGAGCAGGCGGTCGATCACCACTCGCTCAGCGACCTGGGAGGCGGTGGTGTTCCCCGACAGCAACCAGAGCTGTGCCAGCCTGGAGAGCTGTGTGGCTTGTACTCGGGCGGGGACCTGCTCATCATACGCCCATTGCCAGAACTGTTGGGCTGCGCTGATGGGAGAAAGTCCAATCCTAGCTAAAATCTCTGTCTTCAATATCTCATAATCATCATTTTGCGGGGATTTTAATGAATAATAGGCGCGTTGTGCCTCACCAGTTAAAAAAGGAGCCAGGATCCTCGCCCACTCTTTTTTGTCCCACAGCTCTCTGGTTGCTGTCACCTCAAACGTGTGCAAGTATGCTTCAATGTCATCGAGGTCGCTGAGCTTTGTTAGGTGGTGGTGCGCGCTGCTTCTGGCGTCCGGAAGCGGCACCCGGTGGCTTCTGAGGCTCTCGACCACCTGCTCGGTTCTTTCGAGCCTGGCATTGATCTGGTCCGAGAGCTGCTGTTGACGGGATACCACCTTCGTAAGCTGTTGCAGGATCTCCTCCATCCTAATCTTCCCGGAGAGCAAGCGAGATGACAAGCTGCAAGCACAAACAACAAGTGTAAGCGGTCGATGGTAGCCTTAATTTCACTCCTAATAAACTCGCATTCTCCACCAATGTAGCAGGGTGGAGTGAAAAGGCATACACGAGTTGCTTGTGAACACACCCCCGAAGGGTTTTTATTTACAAACGTGAGTGTGAGTGTGCTGATGCCTTCAGTGCTCGTCCTTTTCTCCCCAGTGAGAGGTGCTCCAGATGGTGGGTGGTGGGTGAAAGTGTCTTCCTCGTGGGTCCTTTAGGTGCTGTGGTGAGTACGCCGATCGCTTGTATGAATCACTCCGTGCTTTCTAGAGAGGGAGAGAGAGAGAGAGGCGTTAGCTTCTAGCAAAGCGGAGAGGCTTCTCTGTGATCTGATCCGCACGCTGGCTCTTTATGCGCCTCTCTCCTATCAGGCGCAGGTGTCAGCGATCGGCAGAATTGGGTGCAGGTGGCGTCCGTGCGCTTTCCCCAGGATGACGCTGATTGTCTATTGGACGACCTGCCACAATATATACATCCACACACACGTACATACGTGCGCGCATTTGCATATATATATATATATACAGTATATACACCCACACATACATACATGTACGCCTGCATATACGAAGGTAGCTGGGCTAAAAAGAGGGGGCGGTGACGTGACTCGAAGTCACAGCTCGGGAAGTTGAGCTATCAATGCTGGTTCTAGCAGGAGTTGGGGAGGGTGACGTGGGCAGTGAAGACTCCTACTAGATAAGCTAAAGATTACCTGTTGATGTTGATGTGCACCCGCATAAGGGTTATAAATGCGGATGCATATCTCAACCTTCGTCCATGCGTGCGAGCGCCTGGATGCGCATGCGTGCGAGGACAAAGAGCTTGTTTTGGAAAGGGGGCAGTGACGTGACTCGAATCTCGAAGTCACAGCTCGGGCAAAATGAGCTATCAAAGGCTGGCTCTGGCAGGAGTCAGGAGGAGGGTAAGGGGGACTCCTGGGAGCGCTGGAAAAAACTGGGAGTTAAGATGGGGAAAATTCATAGCAAGGAGAAGAGAAAAAGAGTATGGGCTATATTATGCCCATGACCTTGAGCCAATGGCTGGGAAGCCCTGCTTTGGGCAAATTTGGCTCTTCGTAGTAGAATTTATCTGGAAAGGGTCTTCTGGGTTGCCTTAAGGTGGCTTTGGCTGAGGCGAATGTATGATCTGAAGGCGTCTGATGACCACCTTCCTAGGGTTTGGATGTGTTGTTGTGATAGCCCTTTGTGTGCTGCTGTGGTGGCGGCTCCAATTCTGAATGAGTGGCTGGAGTAAGATTCGGGTGAAAAGCCTGAAATGCGAAGGACTGCTTTTAGGTGTTTTTGGAACCAAAAGCGTGTAACTGGGAGGAATGAGTCGTCTATGAATAGGGGGCGAGGGGACTGGGGCTGAGGGACTTCCTGTAATGCATGTATGCTAGGAGTGTTTGGAAAGGGCGTGTAGAGGAGGGGATATTGAATATGTAAATGAAGTGGCCTTTGCGTAATTGGTCTGTTTTACTTTGCTTGATGAGGAAAGATATAGTTTCCTCGTCGACCAATGCTATATCTGAAATGGTGGGGTGTATGGTGGGGTTGAATTTTGACGTTGTGGAGATTTCAGAGCACCTGAGGAATCCGAAAAACGAGAGTATGAACATGGCATCTAAGGTTCGGTCAGTGTGGGAAGATATACATCCTTTGCGTAGTGTGGAAATGCATTTGGATAGTATGTGGTGTGTGATGGGCAGTCTGGAATCTGGGAGGGTGGGGTGGGTTTTTTGGATGCCTTTGATGAGAAGGCTGGTTTGTGGATTGGCTATGGAGTGTGATATGGAGCCATGTATTAATTTGTGGAAGAACTGGATGCCGCTTAGGTAGCTTCTGATAGAGCTGGCTTGTATGTTTTTGGCAGTGTGGAGGTAAGTGATGAATGAGGTTATTGTGAGTAATGAAAAATTTGGAAATGAGGTGTTGTAAAGGGAATGGAATTGTTTAAATGCTTTCCAGGCTGTAAAATATGATTGCAATGTTCTAGGGGCTACTGCTTGGAGGATGAGTGAAATGGATGTTTGCTGTAGGTGGTGCATGGGGTGATTTATAGGAATATCATCTCTGAATAAGGAGGAACTGGAGTCAGATGTGGTTCTGCTTCCGGGGCGAGCTGCCAGAATTTCTGAAACAGAAAACGGGAGAGAGAGTCAGCGATTTGGTTATGAAAACCTGGTATATGTTTGGCTGTTATGATGAATTGTTTTTTGGAAGAGGTCCAAATAAGGCGGCATAGGAGCGGCATTAGAGCGGGGTAGTGAGAGCGCCCTTTATTAATGCATTGGACTACGGCTTCGTTGTCGCAATGTACTAAAATGCAGGAGGCTGACCATTCGTCACCCCACAAAAGGGAAGCGGCGACTAGGGGGTATAATTCAAAAAGTGCTGACGATTGGTAAATTGGGGGAATTTCCAGCATCTGGGGGGGCCAGGAGGATGCAAACCAGCGACCCTGGTAATAGCCTCCAAAACTTATGGAGGGGGCGGCGTCTGTGAATAGGTGGATATCTATAGGGGATTCTATCAGATTGTTATAGAAAAAGGAGCAGCCGTTCCAGCACTTCAGGAAGGAAATCCAGAGGCTTAGTTCGTTGCGACATGGATCAGAAAGAGATATGTTCTCTTCCAATCCGTGGACTGATGCAGCGAGTTGGAGGAGGTGAGTAACGAAGGGGCGCCCTTGCGGGATGATGCGCATGGCGAAGTTGAGGTGTCCTAAAATGGACAGTAATTCGCGTTTAGAGCAATACTGTCTTTCCAGAAACATGGAAGACAATGAGATGATGCGATCAATTTTTTTTTCCTTGGGTAAGGATGCTTGGAATTTTTTCGAATCTAGATTTATGCCTAGAAATTCTAGAGATGTGCTAGGACCGGAGGTTTTCTTTTCTGCGAGTGGAATGCCAAGGTTAGCGAAAACTTTTTTAGTTATCGCTAGGTGTTTGGCTGGGGGATTATTTGAGGGAGATATGATAAGGAAATCGTCAAGAAGGTGTACTAGATGCGGAATGTTGTAATTGTTGGACAGGATCCAGCAGATAGCTTCTGAAAGCATATCGAATATTTTTGGACTGCTTCTGCATCCGAAGGTTAATCGTACTGCGAAGTAAAATTTGGATCTCCAATTAATACCGAAAAGGTGCCAGAAATCAGGGTGTAAAGGCATGATTTTGAATGCAGAGGAGATGTCCACTTTAGCGAGCCAAGCATTTCGGCCGACTAGTTTGATTAGGGAAATGGCTTGGTCTATCTCGTGGTAGTTTAATGCATATTCGTCGGAGGAAATGATGCTGTTTATGCTAGAAAATGGGGAATTGTGAGGGGATGAAAGGTCAATTATAAGGCGTTTTTTACCAGAAAATTTTCTGGTGGCTACGCCGATAGGGCTGATTCTGTAGACGCTGAATGGGGGGGCGAGAAAGGGACCGATCATAAAATTATTATCGATCTCTTTCTTGATAAGTTGTTAGACAACTTCTGGTTCTGCATTGGCAGATACCAGATTGGGGCAAGCGAGGTTGTAGGAAGGTTGAGACGCCTGGGTGGAATCCGTTGTTTAGACCTGTAATGAGAAATTCAGAGAAGTTAGAATCAGGGTGCAAACTTAGTTCAGAGGAAAGTTGAGAAATGTTAACAGGAGTCGACTGGTAATATCTTGATTTTTTATTAGGTTTTGCTATTTGGCAAATTACGCGGGCATGCGCGCCGCCGCAATAGTTGCAGGTATGGAGAAATTTGCATGATTGTCTAAAGCATCTACCTATGTTGAAGTTATAGCAGGGGTCAGTAGTAGGATAGTGTTGGGAAGAAGAGGGTTGCATAGGGAGGAGAGAGGGAATGTCTGCTTTAGAAGGGCGGGGAACATAACTGGTAGATCTTGGGTTAGAAGGAGCTATTTTGGAGGATGGGATTACTAGAGGGCAGGAAGTGGTGGTGTGGAGACTTGAACGGCAGACAGTGCATGAAAGATTACGGCAGCCTAAGAAGACTCTGTTGTGGAGCTCAGTGTCCACAGCTCCCCAGTATGGGCACTCGTTCCACTGCGAAACGCGGATAGCACATTTAGCGGAAAATAGTTTATGGTAGGTGTGGAAATGAGTACCCCCATAAGAAAGCGCGAGCTCCGAAATGATGGCATTAAGAACTGGTGCATTAAGGGGGATGGGGAGGGGGGTGGCCGTGGAAAGAGTGAACGGGGAGCGTGCGGAAGGCGTGTGAGTAGGAAGGGGGGGTTGGGGGGGGGGGTTAGTACTGGAAGTGAGTGCATGGTGAAAAGATGAGGGAGGAAGAACAGGGGGGAAATGAGAAGAATGGAGGTTAGCAGGAAGGTAAAAGACATTAGCACTGGAATTAGTAGGCAGATGGGTATGAATGGTCTGGGTGGAAGGGATGGGGGGTTGGAAGGAAGAAAAGGCTGGATATGGTTGAAAGAGGTGGATGTAGCTGGAGGATGAGAGCTGGAGGATGCACTTGAAATGGGAGCTGGTGGCCACAAGAGGGGGGTGTTGGATAGGAGGTTTGGGTAAAAGTCCTTAGTATTGTCTTCGTTTTGAGTGGCGGTGGATTCAATAATGTTCCTGTTTTCTTGGTGTTGATGAGACATGAGGATTTTTTGCAGATTTGGATTTTCTTGGTGCTTTCTTGGATGGTCCTGGTTGGTTTGAAGCTGGTGGAGAAGTGTTGTGTAGAGGATAGGGGGCGTGGCGGGAGCGCGTCTTTCTGGTGTCCTCAGGGGGCGGAGTCGGAGTCGGTGTCGAAATGGATGCGTAGAGTTTGATGAGTTGAGTCTTGTTGCAGCGGCTTGGGATGGGAATACCGGCATTTGTGATGAATTGACGGAGTTCATTTGTGGTCATTTTCCTGGTGATGCGTGGTGAAGAAATGGCGGAGGCGTATGAAGAGGCTGGTGAAGGTAGGTGGCGGTTTGAGGCTGAAGGAGACGGTGATTGAAGTCTGCGGGAGGTTCTTGCTGCTGCTGAACGGATAGGCCTGCGGCCTCTCACTGGAGCTTCGGGCTCGAGTTGGTGCGTGGGCTGGATGAGTTGGCGTTGGTCCGCGGCTGGGGTTGTTTGGAGAGCGGTGCTCTCGTTAGCGTTGGTGTTCCGGTTGCTGGTGATGTTGTTGTTACAGCTGCTGCTGCTGCTGTTATTATTGTTGTTGATGGTGGTGGTGGAAGATTGCTTGTCCATGTTGAGTGGAGTAGCGAGGGTGAGGCGATCTATTGGTCTTCCAAAAAGCGAAGATATGGGATGACGTTTAGCCCGGATATTTAAGGTAGTTTTGGAGTGGTCTGATAGGTTAGCCAGTGATTAGCGATAGGGATCAGCTGGAGTTGATTATATCACGTGTTCCTCTCGAAATTAGTTTGTGAAACTGCACAAATCACCAATGTTTCTAGCGTCTTGTTTGCTTTATTGATGAATTTTTTATTATTTATTTGAAAGACAGCGAGCAATATAATGTACTAATAAATATTATTTAGTAGTTCAAAGTTCTCTACATACAGTATAGTGCATTTTTTTTGGAAAAATAAAGTTCCTGGTTTTCTGCAGTTTTCTGTTTTAAGAGCAGTCGATCACTGTTTTTTGCTTTTTTTTTTGCTGTTCGGAATGACTGAACCTTCATCATAATGGGTATTGAGTAATAATCATCAATAAAACAACTGAAGTCTCTTTAGGAAGGCAGCGTGGTATTGTTGGCATTGTAGTATAGTTGGCATTTCTGCTCTCCCCTACATTGCATGTTTCCCCCACAGTCCAAACACATGCACTATAGGTGAATTGGGTAAGCTAAAATGTCCATAGTGTGTGTGTGAATGAAAGTGTACAGTATGAGTGTTTCCCAGTGATGGTTTGCAGCTGGAAGGGTATCCACTGCGTAAAACATATGCTGGATAAGTTGGCGGTTCATTCCGCTGTGGCGAACCCTGATTAAGAAAGGGACGTAGCCAAAGGTAAATAAATGAATAAAAGTCTCTTTAGGGAGTCATCTAGACTTTAAAGTACTTCTATGGTTGGTCAAATACGTGCCCTATTTTTGAAATTAAAATCAAGATGCACAAAAACACATGCAGTGAATGTAATTCTGACTGTTTTCAGTTAAGTTTAGTTTGTACTCACAGGGTTCAAAAACCAGAAAAATCATCAGTAATAAAGTGAAGATAAATTCAGAGGAAAAGACGACCATTCTCAGATCTCCGACTGCACCTTCATCATTAACTGAAGAGAAAAATTAACAATCGTATTACACTTAGAAAAGATACATGTATTTAAAAATTGACACCACAATTGATTATTTGTAGTATCATTGCTGTATAATAACATATAAATGGAAATTAGAATATTATTCATAATAACTTTGATATGAAGGTGATTTCTGCCTTGTGGTGTGATATGAATAGTTGATGAAATTAGGTGTTAATATTAATATTTAATTTTTACTGAAGACTTAATTTAAATATACACTGTAATTAGACACTGTAGTGATCAGACCTGTTTTCAGTATGAGTTCAGTCATCAGAGTAACAGAGTTCAGCAAAACAACAGCAACTGATCCAAACACATACACAGGAACAACACGATGAAGAACTGTAGGATCAGAAAGTAGAGATTAACATCATCATTTACAGAAAAGGAGACAATAATAAAACCCGCAAATGAATAGATACATAAGAAAACATAAGATTAAATCATTTTAGCTTAAAATCATAAACGTGATGAAAGCAGGATTTAAATATAATAGTTTCAAAACTGACTTCAAGGAGAGACAAAGCTTTGCTGAATAACTGAATCAGAACCTTAAACTTGTTTCAAAAGATAAAAAGATGATGAAAAAAATTTAGAGCTGATAGTAGATCATGAGAAGAGGATCAGAGCAGATGATCAATACTGTACCCCATTCAAATGACCGTGTGAAGTCTATCACTGCCCAGAGTAACTGCAGAAACGCAATCATACAGGCCCATCCAACACGATCTGGACATCAACAAACACACCAGATTCAGCATTATTTACAGTATCTGTTCAAACACACTGTACAAACACACTGTAAGAGCTTGCAGGATCTACTATAATGAACTTCCAGTTCTAGTTTAATAGTATTTTATCTTACCTTTTTCATTCTCCAGTGCTATGATGTAGAAATAAACCATCACAGCATTGATTAATAACATGAGGATTAACCACACCGATCTCCTGACTGAAGGTAAACCTGAAAAACACATTCATTATTAATAAACATATCTGGGTTTAAATCTGACTGAATTAAAACACACTGTTCACTCAAAAAGATACACAGTGCATCAAGCAGAATATTTTAGACATAAAACAAAATTCTGATTATTATATGAAATCAATGAAGTACCATAAACATCTCTACACTTAACTCTGCATTCAAAATCATCAAAAAAATTAATTCCTAATGGAGACATGAGCATTGTGAACGCTCTGGTTACTAAAGTAACCCTCGTTCCCCGAGGGGGGGAACGGAAATGCTATGTGGAAAAATTCCACTATGGGGATTTCGTTCAGAAAGCCAATCATCTGAAAGAGTATGTAAACGGGCCAATGAAATGCCAATGAGTTGGCAGCTTCAGCTTGCGCAGCTGATGCTCGTTGCAATCAATTTGGCAATAAAAGCACAGCGATAGCAGAGCTGAGCATCCTTTTTGAGCTGAAGAGACTTTCGCCCCAGCAGCTAAGGGGCATTCATTGTGGCGACGGAACATAGCATTTCCGTTCCCCCCCTCGGGGAACGAGGGTTACTTTAGTAACCAGAGCGTTCCCCTTCGGGAGGGGAACTTCAATGCTATGTGGAAAAATTCCACTATGGGGAAATGTATGGAAAACGCCACAATGAATGGACCTTACCTTGCCCCCGATGAGAGGTTAGTCAGGCTGAGTAGAGCGTGAGCGCACCTGCATCACCGGAGGCGCGGTCTTCCAACGTGTTCCCTGGCCCTTACTTATCCCACTTCAACAGAAGATTTACGGATTTAGATATATTTTTCGGGAGTCGCAAGACATCTAGTAATTTCTAGGAATTGATACGACAGTACGTTGGGAAAGCGTGCAGTCCCGATAGGGAGGACGCTGCGGAGGCCACCTGCTGCCCGAGTGGGGAGACTGGTGGCAAGAAAACATAAGGACTAGCCCTGAAAAGGGGAGTACGCATATGAATATAAGATGGTTAGCTGTGAGGGAAGACACGGGTCCTGCCTGAGAAGGGGGACAGCATCGTGGTTAAATATGCATATGGGATCACCAGCGGGGATCGCACATAGCGGGCACCTATACCCAGAACGCGGGCTGACCAGCGGGCAGACCTACAACGTAACGGGCCAGCGTCTGACTCCTCCGCTGAGTCAGATGCTGGGGGCCTCGGAGGAATCTCTGCAGGGCTCACCTAAGCGGGGAACTTTACTGACAGAGTAAAAAAGGCGCACGTACCTCCGTGTTAAGGAGAATGGCGCAGCAAGCGTGTCACAACACCTCACCGAGTGTTTCCCCAATCACCAAAGGTTACCTAATACCCTTGAGGAAACCGGCTCCACTCGCAGATTGTAGAATCTTGCAAATGTGTTAGGTGTCGCCCAGCCCGCAGCTCTACAGATGTCTGTTAGAGAGGCACCGCGTGCACGCGCCCAAGAGGAAGCAATGCTCCTTGTGGAGTGCGCTCGCACCCCTGGGGGACACGGCTCGCCCTGGCTTTGGTAAGCGAGGGAGATGGCATCCACTATCCAGTGGGCCAACCTCTGTTTTGATACGGCACTTCCCTTCTGCCGACCACCATAACAGACGAAGAGCTGCTCAGATGATCTAAAGCTCTGAGTGCGTTCCACGTAAATTCGCAAAGCGCGAACTGGACACAGCAGATGAAGGGCTGGGTCTGCCTCCTCCGTGGGCAGCGCTTGCAGGCTCACTACCTGATCCTTAAACGGTGTGGTAGGAACCTTGGGCACATAGCCGGGCCGGGGTCTCAGGACAACGTGAGAGTTAGCCGGTCCAAATTCCAGGCACGAGTCACTGACCGAAAATGCCTCCAGGTCCCCGACCCTCTTGATCGATGCCAACGCGACCAGCAGAGCTGTCTTCAGGGACAGAAATCTTAAAGATACTGATTCGAGTGGTTCGAATAGATCTCCGCGCAAACTCGTGAGAACGAGGGCGAGATCCCAAGAGGGCATGAGAGGGGGGCGGGGTGGATTTAATCGCCTAGCACCTCTGAGGAACCGGATGATGAGGTTATGCCTTCCCACGGAGCCGCCATCTATCGCATCATGATGAGCGGAATAGCGGCCACGTAAACTTTCAGTGTGGAGGGCGACAGCCTGCTCTCCAGCTTCTCCTGAAGAAAAGAAAGCACAACGCTGATCTGGCAGTTTCGGGGGTCTTCTCTGCGAGAGACGCACCACTCAGTGAATAGACTCCACTTCAGGGCGTAGGCGTAGAGGGGGCTCTAGCCTGAGTGATGGTATTAACCACCGAAGCCGGTAGGTTACCTAAGTCTTCCTCGCGTCTAAGGACCACACGTGGAGATTCCAAAGATCTGGGCGAGGGTGCCAGATGGTGCCCTGTCCCTGAGAGAGTAGGTCCTCTCTCAAAGGGATCTGCCAGGGGGGGGCCGTCGCGAGGAGGGAGAGTTCTGATATCCAGGTCCGGTTGGGCCAGAGAGGCGCAACTTAGCAAGACCTGCTCCTCGTCCTCCCTGACCTTGCACAGTAACTGCGCGAGCAGGCTCACTGGGGGAAACGCATACTTGTGCATGCCCTGAGGCCAGCTGTGGGCCAGTGCATCCGTGCCGAGGGAGCCCTCGGTCAGGGAAAAAAACAACTGGCAATGAGCGTTCTCGGAGGAAGCAAACAGATCAATCTGGGCCTCCCCGAAGTTTGCCCATATCAGCTGGACCGTCTCGGGGTGGAGTCTCCATTCTCCTGGACGTAGAGGCTGCCGTGAGAGCGCATCGGCTGCACGGTTGAGCTCGCCTGGAATGTGAATGGCGCGCAGCGAATTCAGCCGCGGATGACTCCAGAGGAGCAGACAGCGGGCGAGCTGAGACATGCGGCGAGAGCGGATACCCCCCATACGGTTGATATACGCTACCGCCGCCGTGCTGTCCGTCCTGACCAGCACGTGTTGGCGCTCCAGCACCGGAGAAAAACGGCGGAGAGCGAAAAACACTGCCAGCAGCTCTAGGCGATTGATGTGCCAATGCAGCTGGATACCTACCCACAGGCCATCTGCTGCATGCCCGCAACACACGGCCCCCCAGCCCGTGCTGGAGGCATCTGTTGAGACAACAACATGCCTGGACGCCTGTCCCAGAGGCACATAAGCCTGTAGAAACGAGGGGTCGTTCCAAGGGCTGAGGGCGCGGCGACACAGCGCAGTGACAGTCACCCGGTGTGTGCCCGCGTGCCATGCGTGTCTGGGGACTCGATCGTGAAGCCAGTGCTGAAGTGGTCTCATATAGAGTAATCCGAGCGGCGTGACGGCGGCTGCGGATGCCATATGCCCCAGGAGCCTCTGAAAAGATTTCAGGAGGACCACTATTTTGCTGTTCCCTCAGACAGTTCAGCATTAGCCGAGCGCGCTCCCCGGAGAGGCGCGCTGTCATGGTGACCGAGTCCAGCTCCAACCCGAGAAAAGAGATCCTCTGCATGGGGGTGAGTTTGCTCTTTTCTCGGTTGACCTGAAACCCCAATAGGTCGAGGTGCCGGAGCACCTTGTCCCTGTGCATAATCAACTGCTCCCCCGAGTGAGCTAAAATCAGCCAGTCGTCAAGATAGTTGAGTATGCGGATGCCCGCAAGCCGCAGGGGCGCTAGGGCACCCTCCGCGAGCTTGGTGAAGACCCGCGGAGACAAGGAGAGCCCGAAGGGGAGGACCTTGTACTGCCAATCTCGATCCTCGAACGCAAACCGCAGAAACTGACGGTGACGTGGAAGAATGGAGACATGAAAGTACGCGTCCTTCAGGTCTATTGCTGCAAACCAATCCTGAGGACGAACGCACCGGAGGATGCGCCTCTGCGTGAGCATCTTGAACGGGAGTCTCTGAAGACAGCGGTTCAAAACGCGCAGATCTAGGATTGGCCGTGACCCACCGCTCTTTTTAGGCACAATGAAGTACGGGCTGAAAAACCCGCTCTCCATCTCGGCTGGAGGGGCCGGCTCTATTGCATCCTTCGCCAGGAGGACAGCAATCTCCTCTCGCAAGACAGGGGCGGACAGGGGGCTGACCCTGGTAAAATACACACCCGTGAACTTGGGAGGCCGTTTCGCGAACTGAATCGCATAGCCGAGTCTGATTGTGCGTATGAGCCACCGCGAAGGGCTGGCCCGCGCTAACCAGGCAGGCAACGCCCTCGCTAATGGTCCCATCGCAACAATCAATGACGTACCTGCAGTGGGGCAGCGCGGAGTGGGAGTGCTGATCCGGGAAGCGCTGGGGTCCCGCGGAAGAGCTGGAGGCGAGAGATTCACTCTCAGCTCGCTCCCATTCTCCGGGAGGGGGGCTGGAGGAGTGGGAGAAAGGAGACCGTCCTCCCACCGCTCGTGAGCCGCTGGCGAGATGCACCGACTCTGCGAGCCAGAAGGCATAGCGTCCCGGACTGGCAGAGTTCGAGCTGTCACATCCGAGGAAGTGGAAAAAGTGCTCTTTCACTGAGCCCGGCCCTCCACCGGGGAAAGAGCAACTTCCCTCTTCTCCAGATGACCCGTCTCAGGGACGCTTCGTGATCCGTTTACCGGACTTAACGGCGCCCTGGACGGGGCGGGCGGCCCACTTACGAGGTGCTCAACGCTGCTGCTTCGCCGGAGGCGCAGACAGGGCGGGGCAGCACTCGCAGGCAGGTGCCCTCGGCGAGGAGCCGTAGATGTGGAAAGCTCGGTGAGCCGAGCGGTCATACATACCCGCCGATAGGAGACCTCATCTGACTGCTCTCTCACCGCCTCGAATTCCTGGGTAAATTCACAGACAGTGTCGCCGAACAGGCCAGCCTGGGATACGGGGGAGACAAGAAAGCAAACTTTGTCGACTCCGCGCATATCTTTTGCCAGGTTTAGCCCAAGGTGGCGCTCCTGGACCACTAATGTGGCCATCGTCCTTCCCAGGGCACACGCAGCAGACTTGAGGTCCGTGGAGCTCAGTCGGGTGCGGTGCGGGGCTGGTAACCAGCCTGGGTCGGAACCACCCTCATGCAGCTGGGTCAGCGCGTGCGCACATACCCAAGCGTGCAGGGTGGAGGCAACCTGGCCCGCGGCTGTGAGGGCTCTGGCTCCGTGGAGGCAGAAAAACCAACACGCCTTGGATGAGAGACAAGGCAGACTTCAGCAGAAAGAGGCACCACGCGGGCCCGCCATGGCACTCTCAATCTGGGAAATCAACTCGTACTCCCTGGCTGCTCCACCATAAGGGGTGGTGAGGGCGGAGGCGCACGCAGATCGGGCAGAGAAAGATGCCCTCTAAAACTGCGTGAGCCCACTGCGCACGTCCGGGAAGAAAGGGATGGGAGGCCTTAATCCTCCACATACACCCATCTAGTCGGTCCGACCGCGGGGCTGGGGGATAAACCATCTCCAGGCCCACGGCCGAAACAGCCCAGGAAAGCGCGATTATCATGTCTGTTTCTAGATCCGACGCCGCGCTCGCCACCCCGGAGGGAGGGAGCGGGTTCGCATCCTTCATCAGACAAGGATAACCCATCCTCCGATGCAGCGGTGGACGTCTGAGCCTCGGTGTCATCAAGTGAGAGGGCGGCCATCCGAGGATGGAGCGCTTCTCTCACTCAAAGCTTGGATGGAGTGCGTGGAGGAGCGAGAGGTCCACAGGCCCGAGGGCGGCGGATTTACTCCCACTGTAACCCTCAGATCTGCCCGAGTGCCCACCGCGGAGCGGGGGACAACTGGGGTGGTTGGCCCTTTTGCAAGAGCGAGCCGCGATCTTAACTGCGCAACAGACACGCCACCGCAGTGATGGCATGCACTGTCCGCGAGCACCGCATTAGCATGCTGGACCCCCAGACATGAAACGCAGTGCTCGTGCCCATCATCCGGGGACAGGAAACCACCGCATCCAGAAACGCACAGTCGGAGCGCCGTCTTGAAAAAGACGTGTTGCACGACCGTGTTGCTCTTTTAGGATCGCAACAATACAAACCGCTCTGGAGGACCGGACCCAAAGAACGCCAGGCAAGGGAGGACCCAGCTCGACCGTCTGCCGCTGCGTGTCACACACTCTGGACCGGGAGACCGCTCTCGTTCCCACTCTCTGTGTAATACAGCTGGAGGAACCCTCATGACTCTCTAAGAAGCTTCGTGAAAGACTCTGAAGCGAAAATGGATGGATGCTCAGCTCTGCTATCGCTGTGCTTTTATTGCCAAATTGATTGCAACGAGCATCAGCTGCGCAAGCTGAAGCTGCCAACTCATTGGCATTTCATTGGCCCGTTTACATACTCTTTCAGATGATCGGCTTTCTGAACGAAATCCCCATAGTGGAATTTTTCCACATAGCATTGAAGTTCCCCTCCCGAAGGGGAACTGTAGATCACATTATGATGTTGTGATTTCTTAATATATTTATATACGGGATCAGATCATAATTCAGTCACTTACAGCTCATCTGTTCTCCACATCTTAAATCCCAGTCGTAGTTTGTCACTGTGAGAAAAACTGGTAAAACTGCAACAATGAAGAATCCTGAACACAGAAGAGAGATTACATTGACACAGATGCTGAGCTTTACTGACACACACATCCACATCTTCACATATACAGTTTGATGATTTTATTTGTACTGTATACTAAATGTGGCTAAATCCCATCAGTAATGATATTGATCAGAACTATTTAAAAATAGTATATTCACTTTTGACTGCGATAGTTAACTTAAGTAGTTCAATTTTCAAATGCAAAGATTAATTTATTGTATTAATAATAATATTTTATTATTAGCATGGTAACATGTCAACATGGTATAACACGCACAGTATTAGCATGGTACAGATCCTTACATCCATTTTAAACTTTGAAACTTCTTTAAGTAGTTTAAATCAGTGGTTCCCAGACTGTGTTCAAAAAGGATACATGAGACATCGCCAGACTGCGGTAGGATTAAAACAGATACCAGTTTGATGATAAACCAAACTCCAGACACCATTTTAATAATCATTGAAGTGTATTTGTCCTGCTTAAAGCAAAGTTAGCAACAGTTTAACAGAGTTGCAGCATGCAATCTTTGTTTTGTTTTCTGTGAACAATATAGCAGAAGTTACAATGTAAGTCCTGACAGAAATTAAATGAATTGAAGTATAAATTACTTATATGAATGTATTCCTGGAGGAAAATGTCTGGGACAATACAGCCATTCTATAAGCAAACTAAAGTTCTTGTTCACACCATAAACTGGATTAAACCAAAAGAAAAGTTATTATCATTACAAATACATTATGCATTCTAAAAGCCTAAAAAAGAAAAGAAAATGTGAATGTTAGAAAACATTATGTTTAAGTTAATTAACCAAACATTTTTTATTATTTTAAAGTCTGAGTTGTTAACATGTTTATGTTATTTTTATTCAAAATGTAACTCTTGCCATCTTCTTGTGTTATTTGTAAGACGTAATCACTCGTGTTTCATTAAAGATTTTTTAATGTTAATATAGAGGTCTGGTAAGATTAGGAACCGATGCTTTAAACTGTTCAGGACATTTATTGATTTAGTTTATGGAGAAGCAAAGTGTGTCTTTTAACAATAACAGAAAAAAACATGGACATTAGTGGTAACATTGCGTATTAATTTACTGTGGTCATCAAATTACCTCTCTGTATAATTAAAACACATGACATGCAACAACTTAAATTTAGATATCCATATATTCTTCATCTGTGACGCATTAGTAGTTTATTAATTGATTTGAATTTATTTTGTGCACATTTAGGGACTTTTTTAAATACGGGAAACATAAGGCTCCATCTCTTACAGGTCTATACGGTTTATTTGTGAGTCGATCTGCACCTTGAATGCACACAGGAGGACCATAAATAAATAAATAAATACAAGACATAATAGGGGTGTGAACCTACACTGGTCTCACGGTTCGGTTACGATTATCATGCCATCGATTCTGTTCAATTTCCTGTTGCTTCTGTTGCTTTCCATACATAATTGGAATTTTTCATCACAACACAAGAACAAATGTATTAAAATCTATAAATATATTAATATTTATATATTATTTGTAATACAATTTTGACTTTTAATGCAAGCAGTCAGATATATGAACTGTACCTTTAAAGTGACCTGCTCAAAGAAAACACTCATTTTAAATGTTTTAGACAAAACTAAATATTATCCTGCTTGCTTCTTGAACGCTGTCAAGCGAGTTCTTACACTCCTATCATTGGTCATTGTCTTCACCCTCTCAACAGAGAGGGCTGCGATTGGCTTTAAAAATGAAAGTGCTGTTAACCGATGAGTGACATGGGAAGAACAGCCACGGTTGCAGTCAATATGCGCATAATACGCGGTTATCACAGGTAATCTGTAATAGATGCGGTGTAGAAAACTCACACCACAGGCACGCTCCTGTCAGGATCCACAAGTAGCGCTTTAACAGCCGAGAGGAAAGGAAAAGTTACCTTACGAACACGCCAGTGGGTCAAATGTCCAAAGTGAGTGAGAGAGAGAGAGGCAGAGATGGAGTTTTACAGCATTTCTCCCTAGTAGCGAAACAGCGGCTCATGCTGCACCTTCTTCTGTTTCAAAGAAAGACTGTCCAGCAAACTCACAAGCAGTGAACTGTGCACAATTTTCTGCTTTTTAAGTAGTAGGAGCGTTTTATTTACGCGCCCTCGCATCCTTCACCATAGTATTCAACCGTGACATCGCTCATAGGAGATAAAGGATGTCAGTAGCTACATAATAACCAGTTATGATCTATTACTGAACCGATATCAAATTGTCACATCTGCATCGCGGTGCACCGAAGAAACATTTAATTTTCACACCCCTAAAGGCCCGTGCACACCGTGACTAAATAAAGGGCACCGATGTGATTGCGCACACCAACGTGCAAAACGGTAGGTGTAAAAGCGTCATTTTTAAAGAAACGCCTCATGCTCATTTTTTTGTTTTGACGCCCCACATCAAAACCTCTCCACCAATCAGATTGGCACTTTTGTTCACGTGTACGGAGCTGCTGAAGTTACAGTAAACACACCTTGGAGGCGCTCAAGCGCAAAACTGTCAATGTGAGCGCAGATGCCCAGAGGTGATATGAACGTGGAGCTGCTTATTGCACTGGTGAACAATAATCATTTCTTCATCTCTAGAGCAGCTACTTGAACCATCCATGCTTTGCTGATCGCAACAACAAGCGTGTCAACTTCCTCTTTTCTTCTTCTGTGTAACAAGCGGGTGTCAGAAGCTTGGTGCTACCCTGTGCGCCATCTGACATCAAGGAGTGATTTTGCATACTCTCCTGCTCGACGCCAGAGAAAATCGCTTGGGCTTGAATGCAGAAAAACGTCTCAAAAAACGCCGACGATAAACGCAAACGAAAAGCATCCCGGTGTGTACGAGCCTTAAGACATAATGTTATAAATCCAAAAGCAAAATGTTTTATTAGTGGGGTTTGAAATCCACTATTGTTATTCTCTGTAGGGGTTGGCTTATTTGACCAACCACACTCAAGTTTACTCTGTAACTACACACATAGCAACAAAACAGAGCACCCTAGCAAACATTACCAACAGCTATATCTCAGCATCAGAACACTGAAAAGACATTGTAATTGGCTCATTTGACTCGTTCTAGCAAACTAGATACTCAGTGTGCTACACATGCTCCAAATGACTAGCTATATGCTAATAATAACAAGCTAATTGCTTTAGCATGCTAAAAGTGCTGATGCTACCAGTATTAATGTTAGCTTCATGCTAGCTTTATGATAGTAAGGTTATTAGGCTAGCTAGACACTAGTCATGCTAACATCATGCTAGCTACATGCTAATCATGTTAACATCATGCCAGCTACATGCTAATCATGTTAGTATCATGCTAGTAACTCAATTAACATGTCTTTTGTAATATAGTAACATGATTAGCATAATGCTAGCTACATTTTAACGATGTTAGCATCATGCTAACAACTCAATTAGCATGTTGTTAACAAAAGGTTAAAACGATTAGCACAATGCTAGCTAGCACTCCATTACTTTTGGGCAGTACAGTAATGCATTTTACCTTATTGATTTGGCACAGTAAACCCCACTCAGATTTTCTTTGGAAAATGTACATATCTAGTCATTATTATGATTATGTAGACGGTTATTAGAAACACTGTATTTGCATTTATTGGCATATATCATAACATATATATGCCAATAAATG
>CAIGQQ010029265.1:106832-120622 GCA_903798035.1 Danio albolineatus
GTAATTATTAAACTTTAAATGGAGAGTCACAAGTTTTTATTAGTATTATTATTATTAAAAACATTGTTTGAGGTTTTAGAGATTAATTTAAGTCTTTTATATGGGATGAATTTAGTATCAATATTATTCGCAAATGCACGCGCTGTCATCCACCTGCTCTATTAATGTTGTAAGTCAAATGTTGTAAGTCAATTTAATGGGTTTTTAAGAAAATTGCACACACAGATTAGTAATAATGCTGAAGTGTGCGTTTGTTCAACTTGAATCGGTTTCAAAATAAATAACTTTTACAAAATAAATATCTGCATTATTGTAAACTTATTTTCATATTCCATATTTTCCATATTTAATATTTCTTGCAATTATTAAATGAAATATAACACAATTTTATATGTATGGCTTTGTATTATTGTTTATGAGAAAGAAATGCAGCATGCACTATTTAAACATATCATATTTTGTCGGTTATATATACACACACATACATACATCTTTTGGTTATATTATTATTTACAAAAGAAAATTCAATAGTATACGTTGGCAAACAGTTTAGCTTATTAAAATTAGCTGTTATAAAGAAATAGGATCAAGTTATCAAATCTTATTAATCTTTTCCTCACTGTAAAACTTACACATTATGAATAAAGAGCAGTGAATGAATCTCATTTATTTAGATTTTTTTTTGTTTGATTACATTAAATAACAGAGGTGTCACTGTTATAAATAAAAGAAGTTGACATATATAGTTATAATGAAAGCATTCCATTGCTTTCCTAAAGTTTTATGCTCATTTAGGACAAAATTAGTTGTGTTTGAATACAAAAAATCAAGATCAACATCAAGATCAATTGAATCAAGATCAACATCTTTAGATGTTATTATTATTAATTATGTGTATATGTCTGTTCAAACACAAACACAAAACCCAGTATCCACTTTCGCTCCGCTTCTAATCGAGTGTACAGAATCCGTTTGGGAAACAGCATCTATTTATCACTACGGACACGTCAGCTGAAAGTTCGACCGCTTTATGACTGCTTTGAGGATTGTATAGGAGGAGCGACGGCACCTGTAATGAAAAGGGAATCCCGCCGTTCTTATGTTTATTTCAGAGTGTTTTCATGCTTAAACCGAAAGCACAGACAGATTCCAACAGACTTAAGAGCAATGGGCGGCCCCTGGTGGTTCGGCGGTATGGGTTGCGTATAGGGTGGATCGGCTCTTTAATGATTATTGACACCCGTCGGAGAACGACTGAAAATACGGGAGAAATACGGGAAAATACCTTTACAGGATGATAGCGGGATAGAATTGTAAAATACGGTAGAATCCCGGGAAATACGGCAGGGTTGACAGATATGGTCATTACTTCTGACTCACCGCTCCAGTCCTGATGGCTTCTGGGTCGTGTAGTTCTTTTTTAATTGCGTTACATTGTAATCGTATTAAAACGAAACTACAAAAATGGCGGTGCATTTTCTTTCTTGTTACGTCCACGAATGCATTCGTTTATTTAATATAATCCCAAGATTCGCTGTAATGTAATCGCATAGGCTGACATCGCGATTGCGATTGCGATATGATTAATCGTGCAGCACTATTTTAAAGTAAAATATTCATTCATTCTCTTTTTGGCTTAGTCCCTTTATTAATCAGAGGTCACCACAGCGGAATGAACCGGCAACTTATTCAGCACATGTTATACGCAGCGGATGTCCTTCGAGCCACAGCCCAACACTTGGAAACACCCATACACACACTTGCACACACTCACATACACTACAGCCAATTTAGCTTACCCAATTCAACTATAGCGCATGTCTTTGGACTGTGGGGGAAAACCAGAGCACCCGGAGGAAACCCACGCCAACACGGGGAGAACATGCAAACTTCACACAGAAATGCCAACTGACCCAGCCGAGGCTCGAACCAGAAACCTTCTTGCTGTGAGGCGAACGTGCTACCCACCGTGTTGCCCTAAAAAAAAAACAATAACAAAATAAATAAAAAAATAATAATAAAAAGCTTAATTCTGCATGGTATCATCAATTATTTGGCAACTGACCATTTGCAGAAAAACACCACAACTTGACCCAGCAGTTTGTAGCATGACATAAATTGAACCCAATGTCCAGCCCTCCTGAATTTCTATTTAAAAACAAGCTCATGTCATTGTGAAATTGCTGTTAGAAAGAAAAAGAGGTCTTAAAGCCTGATTGAAAACCCAGATGCCGAACCAATATACACTACAAAATCTTGAACACAGTATAGCGTATAATACATACCACCGATGGAACAGGAATCCACGTTGCTTTGCTGTACTTTTGGGTGAATTAGGTAGAAAGACTTTGTGCTCTGGAATGTTGAAAGCAACTTAGAACCGGTGACTGAACCTGCACACTGGTAGTAAAGCCCACTGGAAATCCTGAAATTGCACCTGTGAAATAAAAGTTATTAAAAAAAAGATTTGTATATCCAAAGTGATTTTAGATAGAAAAGAGAAAAAAAACAATAAAAATATATATGCCTTATCATATACCCATGTTTTATTGTCTCTTTTCCTCCAAAATTGCACAAGGAAACACTGAAAGACAAACACTTTAGTCTCTGATTTTGAGGCCAGGATGTGCAGATAAGCATGAACAACCTAAACAAAAAGAAACAAGGTCAATAGTTATTACAGTACAATCAGTACACAGTTTTATTCAGTATTAGATTATAAAATTGTTAACTTAATATTGAATAAAAAGTAGTCCAGATATTAAATTAAAATCACCCAGTAGGTGGCGGTATGACACTATCTTAAGATATTAATGGATCAGTAAATAATTAATGATGCATTTATAGATGAGTTCCTTACCAGGTAACATAAAAAGATTTTAATATACATTTGTTTTACTCATACTGGAACATTTACAAATAATAGGCAATATAAATGTAGATGCATAGCAGCATCAAAGTAATAAATATATTCATTATTGAGGAAATAAACTGAATTAATAAGTGAAAAGGTTGAAAATATATACTTTGATAAACAATAGTTTACTCATATTACAAATAACTTAAACAATAATTTTCAAAATCAGAAATCAGTTCGGTATTAAAAAAAGAAATTTTTGGACACGTCCAATAATTTAATAGACCTAAAATCACAATATGCAATGTTAATATTTTCAATTGTAAATTTTCCCAAGTATTCCATTCATTCAAAGGTAAACTGGACCTAACAATACACTGATACTTAACAGTATATTCTTCATTTCCTGAAAAACAATTAAACATCAACACCAGTTACTACCATTGGTAGTGAAAAAAAATAGCATTTTAGTTTAGTTTTTTCCTTAAATATCCAAAATATAAAAAGATGCAAGTTAGACCTGACACTTATATGATCACTTTAAACTTGGTTTTATAAAATATCTCATACTGTTCCTGTTTTAAATGTGCACAAATGCTGAAATTTAGAGACACTCACTAAATATGTGAATCTCACAACTTCAACCTCAAGCCAAATTTGTGCACATTGATTGAAGTGTGTGTAAAAAATAAATAAATAAATTAAAATAAAATTTTAAAAACAGCATGTGCTGGTTAGGCATGTTTATATGCTGTTCTCAAAACGAGCAAACCTGCATCTACATCACCAGAATATGCTGTTTTTCACCAGGAAAGCAAAGCAAAAAGTAATAAGGATGCAGCACACAATCGATCTTGGAATTGTAAAAACTTAATATAAATTTAATTTTGCTCAAAAATCAGATGATCACAAGCCCAAACGTTAGAATAGGAAGCATGGCAGCAGTGGAGATTAGAAAAATGCACTTGAGAAATCAATTTTACGTTACATACAATATTGTGTGTTCGTAAGTAATACATGTAGAACACATTGTGTTACATAAATAGCTTTTTCGATGGTGTATCGCAGCGATATGCCAATTCAGTAATGCAAATCATGATTCTTATCATCCCTATTATTAGCTTAATGTTACAAAACAAGACACACCATTCTACATGATGTGGAAATAAACAACTAAACACATAATACTACTTGTAACATCCATGTCTGTTAAAAAATGCAATAAAGTTAAAAACAGAACTTACCAAAAAATAAGCAGGTTAAAGCGTTACTCCGCTCCGATTCGCCTCACCGCATCAACGTCTGATCGATCCCATGATTCTGCTCGCGCAAAATTCAAATATCCGTGCCTTAATTTGACCAGCATTTGACCCCGATTGAGGCACGTCGCGACAGCTTTGACCTTGGTTAAACCTACCGTGGGCGGGGTTAGTGTAAATAGCCTCTGCCAACAATGCGGGCTATTTACACAGTGCAAATAGCCACTCCGCTAAAATAAATAGCCTTACCCAGAAAAAAACTATTTTATAGAAAAAACTGTAAAAAAGTCTTTGGTCTGTTTAACATCACTTTAGAAATATTTGAAAAACAAGAGATATGTATATTAATACGCAATACGTCTCATGAATTTATTTTGAATAGTTCAGTACATTTACCTCCTCTTGTAGATCCAAAGGTGAAGAACAGGAGGATGAACTGCAGTGAAGGCAGAACATAAAAGCTGATACCAGCCAGAATATTGAAAATAGTCTTTGTCCGCTCGCTTAATTTCCCAATGATTTCATCCAACACTGAATAAGAAACAAGAATGTTTTTGATTTAGAATTTCATGTCATGATAACAGTTGCATGTAGAACTCATTTTATGAACGTATCTTATCTTTTTTTGCACACAAGGTTTACTCAATGTCATCAGCATTTGGAATGAACATTACACTTTCATCATTTTAAACACAAAAGTCACTATCCTTGGTCAAAAGCTTATACAGACATGATAATTATCAAACACATTATAAACAACACAGAAATTATTAAATAAAAACACTCATTTTATCTACATTTTAAAAAATGTAATTACCCACAAGTGAATGTGCAAGCAAATGTACAAGTGAACGTGTGTGTTTGTGTATGTGTGTGTCATTGTGAAACACTGTAATTAGTTTATGTTCATTATATTGTTTACCCACATCATTTCAACTATATAAAAGCTTGATTCTGGTTCCTCAGTCATACATAGACTCTAGAAATGTTAAGTTGGATTGAAGGAAATATGAAACGTTACTGACATCAATAACTCATTCAAACTGGTTGTTTTGTAATTGTGGTATTTTGCTGTTTCTCTGAGGTAGTAATAAATGGATGCAGATGATAATAAATGTCATATGGTTCAGTATTAATGTGGTGATGCTGAACAACACTCTCACACACACATCATACATTACATATATTATTTGTCTTCCTCTGACTCTCTCTCTCTCTCTCTCTCTCTCTCACACACACACACACACACGCACGCATGCACGCACACACACACACACACACACACACACATTTTAGCATTTCATTAAAACTGTTGGAACTTTTATTTGAGACAATCAAAGAGTATGATATATTGGTTGAACATGCTCACTTTTGTGTTCTTGATAAATTCATTGCAGTTTATTACCAGTGATCCTTCTATCTTTAGATGTGAAGCAGATGTTCACAAAGAGAAGAACACAGCACTGAGCGTCAAGTGAAACTGACTGACAGGATTAAGTTGAAATACTTACTGTAAATAATACAGCTGAGGTTGAACAGAAGCACAATCACGAAGAGGACTATTATTGTGACACCTTCAAATCCTGCATAACTCAGACCTTTGTCGAAGGCAGACTTAAACAGAACTGGAAGACAGAAAAGGCATACATGTCAAAACTTCTCATCTTACAGAGGAGACAGTATATTTACAGTATTACAGGACTCTAGATGTAGTGTGTTATCTTTGATTCTGATCATTAAAGAGTTCACATTTAGCTGATGATTGATAATAAAGCTGGTTGGGCATGCTGTCCCGGGAGAGAGCCCTGAGCTCATAAGATCCTCGAGCCCTGGGCTCCCTCCCGTTTGCAGGGTGAGAGGAGAGTTTGAGCTCAGGTAGATCTCGATGAACTCCCCCTCTGCTTATTTCCAGCTAATGGCGAACTGAGGAGAGGTGTATTCGTTAAGAGCTTGGCTATAATATCTGTTGTGCTTTCAAGTAACTTAGTGCTTGTTATTTGGACCATGGGAGGAAACCGGAGAGCCCGGGGAGAGCCCGGGGTTCTTCAAGACGAAGATGTTGAGATAAGAAAACTTTGGTTATTTATAGAGAGTTAGGAATCGTACGATTGGATAATCGATCATTAGCTGAAGCTGTAACAGCTGGGAACAATCATAAGCACGTGATCCTCTCGAAATTTGTTTATGAATAAACTTCACTAAGTGAAACTTGTGTGACACCTGGCATGACCATAAAACATGCTGAGATAACAATTCAGTAGGTTATTATTACATTTACATTATTATTACAAGCATCTATAAAACTGCTTTTTTTCATCTTAAAAATATTGCCAAACTTCGACACATGCTATCAATGTCTGATGCGGAAAAGCTCATTCATGCTTTCATGACGTCTCGATTAGATTACTGTAATGCATTACTAGGCGGCTGCCCTGTTGGCCTGATTAACAAACTTCAGCTAGTTCAAAATGCAGCTGCTAGAGTGCTTTCTAGAACAAAGAAATATGATCATATTACTCCAGTTCTTTCAGCATTGCATTGGCTCCCTATTAAATATTGTATAAATTTTAAAATCTTACTGACTACCTACAAAGCCCTGAACGGCTTGGCTCCCCAGTATTTGCAGGAGCTCCTGATTTATTATAGCCCATCACGTCCGCTACGCTCAAGTAATTCTGGACAATTAATTATTCCCAAAATATCAAAATCAACTGTAGGTGGTAGATCTTTCTCTTATCTGGCACCTAAACTCTGGAACAGCCTTCCTAGCACAGTTCGGGAAGCAGACACACTCTGTCTGTTTAAAACTAGATTAAAGACACATCTCTTTACATTAGCATACACATAAAACACAAATGCTTTGGAATCCAAATCCTCTAAAGGATTGTTAGTCTGCATTATTTAGGGCAACCGGAGCCGGGAACACTTCCCAAAAGACATTATAATTTGAATGGCATCTGCACTCATGTTAGTCTGTTTTTTATTATTCCCGAGGTTTCCATAATCCTGGACCATGTCGTATCCTGAGCAGCTGCTGTGGTGGTCATGGAGGAGTGGAGAGCATGAGACAGATTCCTGTAAGACGATCCCTGTGACAGACGAGTCCTCACATTGTTCCCGAAGGGCCAGCCTGTTGACCAGCCGGTGACCCACCTGTGGTCTCCATGATGGATGTCCAGCGTTCTCCAGCCCCGGCGCCATAGACTGCAGCTCTGCACAAGACGTCTGGCCATAGGAGAAATGGTCGTGCCCAACTGAGCCTGGTTTCTCCTGAGGTTTTTTAATTCTTCACTTTCGCCAATTGGTGAAGTTTTTTCCTCGCCGCTGTCGCCTCTGGCTTGCATGGTTCGGGACTTGTAGGGCTGCGCATCGATGGATCAATCTTCAGTGTTTGGACTCTCAGCAGTGATTAATAAACCACGCTGAAATGAACTAAACTGAACTTTAACACTGAAAACTGGACTGACACTGTTTCAATTTTTTATAATGCATGTGAAGCTGCTTTGACACAATCTACATTGTAAAAGCGCTATTCAAATAAAGATTGAATTGAATTTAGGGATGTCTAAAGCACAATTTATAATTTTAATTATAATTAATACAGTATATACAATCTATCATTTTTATGAAATTCAGGTGTTACAGTCCCCATGAACCAGAAGCTGCGACCATTATTTTTTTCATATATTTCGTATATTTTTTCGTGAAGCAGTTCCTAGAGAAATGGAATATTAAATGACAGTGGGCGTGGCTTGTTTTTTTACTGCAAGCTGATTGGATTTAATTAAGTAGGCATTTCATTCAGAACGATGGGAGGAAAGGGGTTGGGGAGAGTTATTACAACCTAACAGACTCCTCCACCTCACTGTTTCTGTTTGTTGTCAAAACTGACAGTTGCAGCAGCTGGTTAAATATGTTAGCCACGCCCAATTCCTAAAATATACATAATCTGACAATTTAAATGAAGAGTGCATTTAAGGATTAAAAGGGCAAACTTTTTTATTCCTTAAACACACACACTGATGAATTGTTCACCACCAAACTAGCAATGTGAGCTAACTCAATCAGTGTGGTTAGTTTTGATTTCTTGGGGACTTTAAAGAAAGCTCATCACATTACATCTGACATATCCCATCATCTTTTCATTCATTTTATACCCTTCCCCCTCAGGATCTGGGTATAGGTCTCTTTAGCGAGGTCCAACAGATTAAAATTTTCATTTGTTCTTTGTGCTATTGATTTGCTGAATTTTAATGGGAAGAGGTAGCCGCTGTTTTAGTTCTATTAATGTTGTTTAATGTTTGTCTTGAGTGTGTGGTATGACATACATGTTGTAAATATATTATTCTACAAAAAATAAATCGCACCAAAAGGGGCGATAAAGTTTACAGTGATAATTCTGCATTGAATGTACATGGTTCTGTGTTGCCTACAAATAGTTGCACATCCTTCGCCCATACCCTGATGTAGACCCTGATGACCACCTTTGTTTATTTTGTTTTTTTACTACGTCAAAGCAATAGCACAGGGTTTTGTGATTGGTTGGCATGGCAGTGGTGATGAGTCATGAGAGTGGGCTGGCTTGACAACCAATCACAACAATCCTTGATTTTCAATGAAACATAAGACAATGTACACTGATGTACATTGAAATACAGGTAGAGCAATAAGGGTTTATGGAAATAATAAATAAAAACAATAATGTCCAGAATGTTTGCAAAAATAAAGATAAAAATATGAAAAATAAATAAACTAAATAAAATTAAGAGAAAGTAACAATAACAATAAATGACTGAAACCACTTTTAATGGACAAAATAGTCCAGTATTAAAGTCTCAGTATAGTCAATTATTAAAGTCTAAAGAGCGGTAGGCGTTTGAACTTTAAAAAGAATAATTTTACTTTAAAAGGGCTTCTAGGCTTGCATCAGGCAATGTGTGTGTGTTTGATTTGTGTTTGATAGTATATGCTCTATTTAAGTTATTATTTAAACACTTTTGTGAATCTATCACTGAGTGAGTAAACTCTGTACAGTATGCTGCGATGTCTGCGATTGTCATCTTGAAGTGGGAAAAGTGAACAGGTAAACAAGTTAAGCAACATATTTTGAAGAAGAACTTCTGTGTTAAAATTCACCAGAAGGCCACCTTTTGTATTCATGTTTCTGAGGTTAGAGCAGTTTATTTAGGACATCAAATATGCTTTAGTTGAAGATTTTGGTTTGAATTCTGCTTTTTACTTTTGCTAGTTAGAGGAACTGTTTATTGTAAATAATTTGCTGTTAGTTCTTTGATTAGTCACCACTAATGTTCCTTTTACTGCAGGTATATTGTTTTCTTTCTGTCTCTTTGTCTGTTGGTTCTTTTTTTCCTCCCTTTATTTACTGGTATTTACTGTATAAATAGCCCCGTGTGAATAATAAAAAACTGACTATGGTTTGGTAGAAAAAAACACTACTGGATTCATTTATGCAGCGTACCAATTCACATACTATACACCCTAAATAGTATTCAAAAATAGAACTAGTATGCCCCAAACCATACTATTCTGAAAAGAGTATGTCAAAGTTTCCCGGAGGGTTTACTATATCCAGTAAAAATTGGAAGTGTGGAAGCATCCATACTTTGACTGCTGATATTGCCCACAATACATTGCATTTTGGACATGAATTTGATTAGAACTACAAACACGGATGAAAAGTGTGAACAAACTACAAACATGGCGGATGCGCGAGACCAACCGTCAAGTAGAGAGGCTTTGGTAAAGATGTTTGAATGACTGTTAAGTAATATCTAGCCCACTGGAGAATATTTCAATCGCGATTTCCATGTCATATTTCATCTGCAACAACAATGTGAACTTACATCCAGATATGCTTGGACATTTGTTAGGATATGTTTGGAGATTTCTCTGCATGAAAGATTAGAGAATGGCAGATTATCCTGCTGCTGCTTCTCCAATAAGGTATGAAATTAATTACGGAAGAAATGGGGATGATGTGTGGATGATTGACAGGGCTCGTAACTAAACGACATAATGATCTGTTAACGATGAAGTAGTATGTCCCAAAGCTTGCATACTCTTCTGTTACACACTCAAAAGTATGTATTTTTTCTTCACAAAAAAAGTACACACGTTTAGGGCGTAGTATGCAAATTGGTATGCAGTATTAGTCTATTGTTGGTCCTGTCTGTCTTGTAGTTTCCACAAGCAATTATGTTATTATTTCTCTAAATATTGTGGTCTTGTATATAGACTTCTAAAAAAATTGAATATTAGGGACAACATTTCATAAGCTTTATAGCAAGTGTTGATAATAAGAGCAATGATAAAATGTGTCTCACAAACATTTAGCACACACTTAGACACTAAAAATATCTAAGACTTCCAACTATTAGCTGTATGTTATGATTTACATTCTCTGCAGTTTGTTCAGAATATTACATCACTTACATTAAATTTTTGCTGATATACAGTATATGTATTACAGTAATAAAACAACAGTTGAATGACATTTTGATTTATTTACCTGAATAAAACACAGCTGAGAAAACCACATATTCTGCTGTAAAACTATAACTTTCCATAAATGCTTTGATGTTTCCTGAAAAAAAGAAAAAAATAATAGTAAAAATACAGAAAACAACACAGAAATAATGTCCTAGCTAATTTCAACCAACAAGCAATTTGGCTCTCTGCACCAGATACTATGCGACAGAAATATTTAAATACAGAATAGCGCACTGCACTTCCAATGACATGGACAGGTTTCAAATGTAAATAATACATATTAAACTTGGTAATATTATTTAAACAACATATTCGACTCATTAATATTATTTAAAGTGCATAGCTTCCTGGGTGACTGAAATTGCTGGATAGCACTGAGTTCTCAGTTTTTACAGTCATGCTGCATAAACTATATTTGCTAGTTACTTTATTTTTAATATCTGAGGTAAACTATCTACTGCTGCTTTGAGTATGGCAGCAAATGTCATTTAAAATGGTATTCAAACTCATACTGTAATCATTAATCACTGATTAAACCACATAATCAGTGTCAGAGTAGTTTATGCTGTTGTTTAGCCACAAGATTGCAAAAATAGAAACCATTTCTAAAATACAAATGTCGCAATCATAGCTTGTTAAGACAAAATGCACATCAACATGGAAATATAGCTTTTATTGTGTTGCAGCATTGCATTGTGTGTAGTTAGGATACTGTGTAACAACGAAACATCAATAGTAACAAAATAAAGAACACTTTCTGTAATTTATTTAAAAATCTGCATATTATAATTAATTTATAATATTTTGAACATTTTACATTAATAAAATATGTTCATCTATAAATACTGAAATGATTCAAACCTGTGAATTCAGTGACATATGGAGCAGCCCAGAGCAACATGAGAGGCCTCAGAAAATAAAGAGCACAACAGGAGACCGACTCAAACAGAGAACCTAAAACAAAAGCAGATATTAATAACATTCAAAAATGAGTAAACTATTCAAATAACTTATCATAATGCATATAATAAACCATCAGCAGTCAAACTCTCACCTTCAGAAACACCCCAGAGGAGAAAAGCAACAAACATCAAGATATTTGGCCAGAGGACGAGAATCATCTGAAGTCGAAAGACGTGATCTAAAAAGAGAGGGAAAAATAACAACTCTTGTTAGGCCAAATTAAGTTGTAATGAATGATGGTCCCACTTTATGTGTGTCTTTGATTCTCTTATTAGATACACATTTTTTCATACAAATACTTAAATATATGTACAATGTAAAAAAAACACACACAAAAAAACAACAAAGCAAAATATTAAAAAAACCCTATGGCTATAAAAACTGAATTTTATTTTATATATTACAGTCATCAAGAACATGTCTTCCATTCTGTTTGTCTTCTTTTGAGTAGTAGCACAATGAGTGAAGTTTCACAAACTAATTTCAAGAGGAGCACGTGATATGATTGTCTTCAGCTGATTCCCATTGCTAATCATTAGCTAGCCTATCAGATCATCCTAAACTTACTATATATATCCTGCCTAAACTTCATTCCACATCTTCGTTTCCGGAAGAAGGCTCCCGACAGGGCTGCTCCAGTTCCTTCACGAGTTTAAGAAAACTCTCTCTACAAACTTTTGCAACAACAACAACAACAACAACAACAACAACAACAACAACAACAGCAACAGCAGCAGCAGCAACAGCAGCAGCAATTCATCTGGAGCCATCTTCAACAACAGATAAACATGAACAGGAACAAAACTCCGCTCTCCCCGAAACACCAGCCCAGGGTTTAACAACATCAAGCCCAGCCCGGAAGCCGGCTAAACACAGAGGCTCCTCTAAGGCCTATCCACTCAACCATGACAAGAACCCAATACCGCATTCAATCGTCATCTTCAGTCACTCCAAATCGCCACCTACCTTCTCCAGATTCTTCCTACGCCTCTGCAAGATCATCATCCCTCACTTCCAACAAGATGACAGCATCAGAAATCCGCTAGCCTCTCACAAAGCGGAATCACCATCCCCACCTGCTGCGATGATCCAATCTGCTATAATTCTACGGACCAACTCCGCACTCGCTCCCGCCACGCCCCCCTATCCTTAAGCGGTGTAGCGGTGTCCCTACTATCGCTGGTAGAGAAAGCAAATTTGCACGCATAAAAGTCAGACTCCGTAGGCAAATAGATGCAAATAAAAAATGTCTTTATTTTCCAAACAACAGAACCCAATGCATCTTATCACAGCACTATTTCTAGCTTAAAGTTTCATAACAAACGCTGAGTTACGGTCACAACTGTGCTTCCTGCTAATGCTCTCTCTCTCCACGCAGTGCAGGCACCGTAAGGTAATGTTGTTGTACTGACACCTTGTGGCCAATCGCCAATTTACAATCTTGGCTCCTACAAGGGACACACTGGAAATAAGTGGTACCAGCAGCAATACTAGCAGACGACGGATCTAACCTTCACATCAGAATTTTCTCAGGATGCCGTATACTTTCCTGTGCGGTCTGCTGTTAAAACCTGCTCAAGACAACCTCCTGCCCCTTCATAATCCCCTTCTCTGAAAGAACTTCAATTCCCAAAAATCCACCAGCAACGTCCCCAGCCCATCTACCTCTGCTAACCCGCTCTACTTCCTCCTTTTACTCAAACTCTCTCTCCCCCTTGTCTTGCAATAACCCTAATGCTACAAGATGCCTTCGTCACACACACATATATATATATATATATATATAGTGTGGCAGGTCGTCCAATAGACAATCAGCGTCATCCTGGGGAAAGCGCACGGACGTCACCTGCACCCACTTACGCCGATCGCCTGCACCTGGAGATAATCAGGACAAAGCATATAAGGAGCCGGAGCGAGGACGAGTGGCTGAGAAACCTCACAGAGAAGCCTCTCCGCTTTGCTAAGAAGCTAACGTCTCTCTCTCTCTCCCTCTCTAGAAAGCACGGAGTGATTCCTACAAGCGATCGGCGTACTCACCACAGCACCTAAAGGACCCACTAAGAAGACACTTTCACCCACCACCCACCATCTGGAGCACCTCTCACCGGGGAGAAAAGGACGAGCACTGAAGGCACCAGCACTCTCACACTCACATTTGTAAATAAAAACCCTTCGGGGGTGTGTTCACAAGCAACTCGTGT